>CM035843.1:41924641-42072141 GCA_020510985.1 Pholidichthys leucotaenia | reverse complement strand
ATGCAGACAGTTTGTTTTTGAAAATTTAAAACCATTACTGACTGACCACCTATTAATCTTGTTTATGCACAGCTGTAGTTGCTTTTCAATTGTGCTCATGTCTTTCCCCCTGTAGCAAATACAGAGGTCATCTACATAAAGACTACAAAAGGTATTTGGTCTAAGAGCACCAACTACACTATTAATCTTAATTCTAAAAAGAGTAACAGAGAGGATGCTTCCCTAGGGGACTCCTTGTTCTTGCACATGGGGCTCTGAAAAGGCATCTCCTACTCGGACTCTGAAGTGTCTACTGGACAAAAAGTTTGAAATGAAAAAGGGCAAATGCCCCCTAAAACCCATGCCATGTAGGTCTCTTAAAATACCGTATTTCCATGTTGTGTCATATGCTTTTTCTAAATCAAAAAGCAGTGAGGATGTTCAATAAACATCCAACAACAGAAAACCTGACCAGATTTAAAATCTGTTGAGCTAAAGCACGCAGGATCATCAATGAAGCAAAGAGAGAGCTGGAGGGAAGTTGTATCAAGCCTCACATCAACACTTCTACCAGAAAGATCTGGGATTTAATTAGAAAGATGCATTTAGATTAATGCTTTAAAAAGATTGTTGCTGTATTCTCTGGATATTGTGTGTGACTTCAAATACAGCATATTAATCATCAGGGTAATCTGCTGATGACAAAATATGAAATGGCTAATCAACTAGCAAAATTGTTTGAGAAGAATTCATCAATTGGAAACTATCATCCTGAGTTCCAAATCATACAAGCACAAGAAGAACAAAAAGAAAAACTTTTCTTCAGATGACTCAGAATCATACAACCAAGATTTCACTATGGAAGAACTTTTGTTCTCAATAAGGAACTCTCATGACACTGCTATGGGGCCAGATAAAATTCATTATCAGTTTTTAAAACACTTACCCCCCCCCCCCCCCCCCCAGTGCACTATCCATTCTCTTGATGGTTTTCAACATCTGGAAGTCAAGCAGTATTCCTGAAAGCTGGAAAGAAGCAGTAGTTATACCTGTTCCAAAACCCGGGAAAGATCATACTGATACCAACAACTACCGTCCAATAGCTCTGACAAGTTGCCTCTGTAAAACCATGGAAAGAATGGTAAACAATCACTTTGTGTGGGTGCTTGAGTCTGAAGGCTTTTTAACTGATTACCAGTGTGGCTTCAGACGTGGTAAAAACCCTTAAGACCACCTTATCAGATTAGAGGCCTACATACGTGGTTTTATTAGAAAAGAAAATGTAGTTCTTTTCTAATAAAAGAACTACATGTTTTTTTATGTAGACCATGTAGTTCTACATAAAAGAACAAGTGAACATCCTCCATAATTTTTTGCCAGGGTTTGTAGTTTTCTATAACTTCATCCTCTCAATACCCTATCAATGAAAATATGTTTCAGTGCAACATTTTTAGACCACTCTGCTCTGAATGGAGTGGTTGACAGATGTGACATTTACCATGTTCAGCATCTCATTTACACTACTATGTTATATCCTAATTAGCACCAAAAACATGAGAAGTTCACAAGTGTTGCAGAATTGCTGTGTTCTACTTTTAGCTCTATGAAATGAGGAGAGACGAGTTTGTCACAAGCTGCTCCCCTTTTCAAAACAATTACAAGTTAATTGCAAACACTATTTTAATTCACTAGTGTCTGCTAACACACACACACGTTTTATTTTATTTTAAAAAGTCAATGCAAGAGGCTTTTGTAAACTGCTTTTCCTATATCTCATTACAAAAAAATAAAACCTCCAAAGAAAATATCCTGTTCTCTTGAGGCAGAATGGTCAGTCTTGCATGTCTAATTAGATGTTCAGAAGTATTCCAAGGTTTTGCAAAATTAGTCCTTTTGAACAGATGTTGCACAGTCCCTCTGAACATTTTAAGGGGATATTTATCTCAAACTTGTCAAATACCTTGGGGACCAACAAGGTGTGAACCTCTGTAGTTGTCCCATTTTACAGTAGACTACCCACAGTGGTGCACCCTGGGATCTCTGTCTCATTCCACACCTGAGTTTGGCAGTCTTAAAAATGGATACACTCCATGTAAACAAACTGATGCCAATTCTTTTCTGAAGTCATTTTCTTCCGATTGTTCTGGTTTATTTTGAGAGCATTAAATTCAAAAGGCTTAATCAAGCATCATCTCCATGGAGTCATGCCATCTGATAGGTGGGCAGGGTATTAATTACAGACAAATGAGTACTGTAATAGCTAATTGACCGCTCATTCATGTCCTGAACACAATGTTCTTTAAAAAGAGGAGTGACTTAATAGCAATGTAATGAAGATAACTTCATTACCTATGACTTACATTTGCCAGTTTGAACATTTGGGTTCTTGTTTACACTTGTTTTGACAATTATAATTAACGACACTGCACTTTAGTCATATGCACTTTATTGGATTTGTACAGACTATTTTATGCATTGCATATTTGCACAATTTGTATGAGTATTTGACTTATTTATTGATTGTAATTGAATTAATATTTATTGATTGTAACTTGATTGTGCCATTTCCAGCAGGTGGGTTTAATTGATCTACTCCACCTGAAAGAGAGGTGCAAATGAGCTCAGTTAATGGATGACTGAAGAGCAAGCAGAGTGAGCAATTGTTTCTCCAAGCTGCAACATTTATGTAGAACTATTATGGCTAGGGTGGGTGCATTGGTTTAGTTTATAATTTGAGTTGTTTGCAAAAGTACTTACTAGTGATGGGACGACAGGCTCCGGAACTTCAAGGGTGCTCCAAGCTTGTCCAGGAAATATTTGGCAAAGCACGTTTCAAGGCGTGTATCGCTGATGTACAGTGGTGTGAAAAGGTGTTTGCCCCCTTCCTGATTTCTAATTTTTTTGTACATTTGATCTGAAACATTTCAGTGTGACAAACAAATTTAAGTATTAGACAAAGATAACAAGTAAACACAAAATGCAGTTTTTAAAAAGTGTTTAATATTAAGTGGAAAAAATCCAAACCTACATGGCCCTGTGTGAAAAAGTGATTGCCCCCTAAACCCAATAACTGATTGGGCCATCCTTAGCAGCAACAACTGCAATCAAGCATTTGAGATAACTTGCAATGAGTCTTTTACAGCGCTGTGGAGGAATTTGGGCCCACTCATCTTTGCAGAATTGTTGTAATTCAGTCACATTGGAGGGTTTGAGCATGAACCGCCTTTTTAAGGTCATGCCACAGCATTTCAATGAGATTCAGGTCAGGACTTTGATTAGGCCACTCTGAAGTCTTCATTTGTTTTTCTTAAGCCATTCAGAGCTGGACTTGCTGGTGTGTTTTGGATCATTGTCCTGCTGCAGAACCCAAGCGCGCTTCAGCTTGAGATCATTAACAGATGGCCGGATATTGTCCTTCAGGATTTTTTGGTAGACAGCAGAATTCATGGTTCCATATACCACAGCAAGTCTTCCAGGTCCTGAAGCAGCAAAACAGCCCCAGACCATCACATTACCACCACTATATTTTACTGTTGGTATGATGTTCCTTTTCTGAAATGCTGTGTTACTTTTACACCAGATGTAATGGGACACACACACACACCTTCCAAAAAGTTCAACTTGTGTCATGTCAGACCACTGAGTATTTTCCCAAAAGTCTTGGGGGATCATCAAGATGTTTTCTGGCAAAACTGAGACGAGCCTTTGTGTTCTTTTTGCTCAGCAGTGGTTTTCATCTTGGAACTCTGCCATGCAGGCCATTTTTGCCCAGTCTTTCTTATGGTGGAGTCACGAACACTGACCTTTGTTGTGTTGTCGGGACATATTGTGTGACATGGGTGGTTGCTCCACCTTTCTGGTTCCACCGCCACCTGGGGTATAAAAGGGCTGTGAGGGAGAGGGGTGGTCTCTTGGCCTCCTCTCCGCCTTACGGTAGTGCCTGTATTGTGAGAGCGAGTCACAAATAAAGTTGTGTCCAGTTCAACGCCCAGTCTCATCCTTGGCTCTCATTGCCAACATAACATTTGGCGACGAGGATTTAAAAAAAAAAAAAAAAAAAAAAGTACGAACGCGAGGTTACATCAATTTGGCCATTTTTGGAGCTTCCCAGTAAGCCGCCCGTCCCTTGGACGAGGTGGATCGCCGCCTTTCAAACTTATTTAATGGCATTAGACCTTGGAAGACTGGAGAAGTTGCTGGCACAGGCACTGTTGGTTCACAACCGAGGAATGGAAGGACAACATATCCTTAGCACTCTAGGTGAGAGTGATAGCTTTGAGGAAGTAGTTGAGCTCATGGCGCAACATTTGTGCCCCGGAGAACGTCATTGTCCAAAGGATCCAGTTTCGGCAGCACCACCAGCAGACTGGTGAGTCGGTGCAGCGGTATCTAGCAGACCTGCGCCAGCTGGCCAAGGACTGTCAGTTTGGAGCATTGGAGGAAGAGATGGCTCATGACCAGTTGGAACATACCGTTTGCCCGACAACGAGGTCGAAGCTCCTCACATACTCGGGCGAGCTGACATTAGCCAAGTCCATCGAGTTAGCTCAGCAGTTTGAGACAGCGGACAAGCTATCACAAGAGCTCAGCGAGAAAGCGTCACATCGCCATTTTGAACCATAGCCAACAGTGCAGGCAGTGGACCCGAACAGCGATGATGGCGTGGAGGATGAAGGATATGCTATTGCTGTCAGAATGAGGTCCGCCCTGGGATCGCCCAGGTGTTTAGGTTGTGGGTCCACCAAGCATTGATATAAGGCCAGAGAGTGTCCGGCAGGAGGAAGACGCTGGGACAAATGCGGACTCCTGCATCATTTCACCAGGGCATGTTACAGGTTCGAGCAAGGGGATCCAAGACTCAAAGAACTCCCCACTTCAACTCCCACAGTTATTCACACCATATCTTCAGATACCAATCCCGTTCCTACTGTATGGTGGAACTGGACGGGGTAATGGTGCCGTTGCTAATTGACACGGGAGCGGTGAGATCCATGTTGAATTGGACAACCGTGAGGAGTTTCTTCCCACAGTATGGAGTGAGAGGCGATTCAGCACCGCTGTGTGGATATGGTGGAGGAAAATTGGCCATGGTGGGATCAGTGGAACTGACAGCTAGGTACAAGTCGGCGGAGGTGTCCAGCTTGAAGTTCATCGTGACTGCTCATGGAGAGAACATTATGAGGTGTGATTTATTTTATGGATCGGGCTTCACCATCACAAGCAGCGTTGGAGAAGAGTGGTTGGCCTGTGGTTTGTGGGACAGGCCAGTTCCGCGAATGATGGACGGAGCTGTGTCGGACAAACTTCTGCCTAGTATTCTGGACGATGAGCAGGACCAACCCCACCCAGGGCCATCGCGGGAGGGTCCCGGTACCAGTGCCCAAGTAACCCTAGCTGAGGGAACTGGACAGTGCGGTGGGATGCCCATGAGGGCGGGTGGTGCCGAGTGGCTGACCCATTCTACTCCTGGAGTTCGGCTGGAAGGTACCGGTGAGCAAGGGGTCACAACAGCCACGCTGGCAGTGAAAATGAAAGAGTGGGGCTGGACTGGCTGGCATGGTGAAACGATGTGCCAAACAGAAACACTGGAAGCTGAGTAGGGCCGCGGATGTGGTCCGACAAAGACAGGAGGCCCGGTCAAGAGGTGTTCAGGGCAAATGCCGACGAGAAGATGACCAGGGGCAGCTGCAGGTGGTGGCTATTGGGGAGGATGCCTACCTCCAGCCATCTGATAGCTCGTGGAGGCATCCCAATAAGCTGTGGCACGCTGGAGAGAAGGAGGTGTTTGGACCTCGACGTGGGTCGTCCCCGGGAGTGAAGCTGTCCAACGGTTTTCCGGGGAGGTGATTCCTCTCCTGGGGCAGAATGATGGTTGGACAATATACAGGATGCATGGTGATGAAAATGGGGGGGCAACCAATATGTAGTTTAGTTATGTTAATGGGGTTATCTTGTGTTTTCTATTGCTTTAGGAACACGGCACGTTTTTGGTGGGGGACTGTTCATTTAATATAGACAGCAGAATAATCCGTCTTGCCGTGTGGGGGTGGGACAGTAGTCCACCTGTTCCCCCCTAGTTTTAGTTGTTTTGAGTGTATGTGATAGGCCTTTAGGTATTTGTTTAGATTTAGTGCGTGATTCGGGTTCCAAATTGGGGAGGGTCTCGATTGTATGTGTGTGTTTTGGACCATTTTTTGAAGGGGGGGGGAGTGTTGTGTTGTTGTGGGGACAAATTATTGTGTGACATGGGTAGTGGCTCCACCTTTCCGGTTCCGCCGCCACCCAGGGTATAAAAGGCCTGTGAGAGAGAGGGGTGGTCTCTTGGCCTCCTCTATGCCTTACGGTAGTGCCTGTATTGTGAGAGTGAGTCCCAAATAAAGTTGTGTCCAGTTCAACATCCGGTCTCGTCCTTGGCTCCCATTGCCGACGTAACCTTAACTGAGGCAAGTGAGGCCTGCAATTGTTTGGATGTTGTTGTGGGGTCTTTTGTGACCTCTTTGATGAGTTGTCGCTGTGCTCTTGGGGTAATTTTGGTCAGCCGGCCACTCCTGGAAAGGTTCACCACTGTTCCATGTTTTTGCCATTTGTGGATAATGGCTCTCACTGTGGTTCGCTGGAGTCCCAAAGCTTTAGAAATCGCTAGAAAATTGAACTCAGCTTTCCAAAGATGTGATAAACCACAGTTAATTTATGTTTTAACGGGGGGCAATCACTTTTTCCACAGGGCCATGTAGGTTTGGATTTTTTTCCCCTTAATAATAAAGACCTTAAATTAAAAACTGCATTTTGTTTTTACTTGTGTTATCTTTGTCTAATATTTAAATTTGTTTGATGATCTGAAACATTTAAGTGCGACAAACATCAAAAAATGAGAACTCAGGAAGGGGTCAAACACTTTCACACCACTGTATGTGTTGACATCATAGCATGTGACTGGGTCAGGAAGTCACTCATGATTTTGCACGCAACAAGAAATAAAGTGAGCAGCGATACACAATGGAAATCCCCATCCCTCTCAATTTGTGTTGTTGATGTTTGACTGTGTAAGGGATTTGTCACAGCCAATATTCAGATGGAGCCAGCACCAAAAACACAGACTTCTCTCGTTTGGGAACAGTTTGATCTCATTTCTCCCATTGATACATTTTTTTACAGATAGTGGATATTTGTAACTGAAGTGATGGCCTAGCAGTAGAGCATTTGCCCCACAACTGCAAGGGGCATTCTTGTAATTTTATTTGCAAGGTGAAGTGTCTGTTGTGTTTCAAAGAGCTTGGATCATTATGCTGAGGCACTATTGTGCCCTGCATGAGAATAAGGACGGAGATAAATGTACTGGGAAAGACAGAAATGTGTCTATCCTACACTGTACAAACTTGCAGTAGCCTTCCTTTGCACACCTGCATCCTCTGTGCTCTGAGACTATTCTCCAAAGCTGAAGAAATAATCTCAAAAAAAAAAAAAAATTGCCTTAGTCCAAAGTAGGGCTGTCACGATAACCGCAATTATGAAATTGTTGCTCCCCTGGGTAGCGGCCCAGGAGGAGGAAACGTGCATGTGGAAGTTAACTCTCCAACCTGTGATAGAGAATCGGCAGAACACGTTTCGTTATTTCACACAAGGAGTTTATTCTTCGTTCAAGTCATTCACATGACCAACATCAACTGACTAGTATTTACTATCAAAGTCCATAGTTTCTCTCTTATTGTCTGATCACATCACCATTAAACAAAACACAATCATGTCCATTTATCACAATTTCCGATTTAACATTAACTGTATACTTAACATTCTTAACAAATTACTCTAACATGAAATGAATTATTGGTTTTATCTCCTTCCCATGTATATAGCTTTTAATTTGTTCAAATATTTATATTTTAAACAATAACCCATGAACTTACATTTACATTAATCATTTTAAGCACTGTCATAAATGTACAGCATGTGGTGTTATTCTTAACAATTCACTGACCTGGCCACTGTGTACCTAACACACTTACAATAGTATTCCTGGTATTCGGTAATACACCCGAAATATGCACACTTGGTGACAAATCAAACCAGTAAATGTCGTACTGTATGAAAACCGTTTCATAACTGTCTTTAAATAAAGTAAGCAAATGGTTCCTAACGTAGGCGGATTTCACTGTTGTGGCACGTCCCATCACTCGATCATTAACATTAGCAGGTTAGCTTATACAACAACACATCAACTTTAACAGAAATACCCTTACAAACCCGCTTTTCGCCTCACACTTATCACAATATAATCTCGGACATCTTAGGACTCTTACAATTTATATTGCACTCTTGAATTATTAGTATTTACCAACCTGTGATAGAGAATCGGCAGAATACGTTTCGTTATTTCACACAAGGAGTTTATTTTTCGTCCTCCAGTGCGTGAGTCTACTCTCTATCACTGTGCGACATGCGCCATCTATTGGTCGGCATATGGAACTGCACTCAACTCACATGAGTTATAATGGAACCAGGTGGATTACAAATGCATTGTAGAAAAATAAACAATTAAAGAATAACATAAAATTGTAGGGGTGCCTGTTTTTTTTTAATTTTCTTATCCAAATGTCTTTTTCACCTCTTACATAACTATTAACTATTTCAAACCCTCTACACTCTCCCCCACTTCAAATAAATGTCTCCCGACATTTCATGTTCTAGGGTGACTTAATGCATGAGAGTGTACCAATTATAACCATGGGACTGAGGTTGGGTGAGGTAGTTTTGAGTTAGCGGCACAGGGGTAGGGAGTAGGACAGGTCTTATGTCAGCAGTCCAAGGCTGGTACGATGGCTGTCCCAGGACGTCGTAGGTCAGTCTCTCTACTGGCCTTGCTCTCCGCTGTGACCTTCTCAGTTCCCCCTGTTCTCCATCCATCACCTCCACTTGTCCTTGACGTTCTTCCTGCAGCAAAGCTGGTCCATCCATTTGCTCCTCAGCATCCCGCTGAACAGGGACCGGTTCCTGCCTTACTGGTGGGCAGAACTCTCTAGCTGTCGCTCGAAGCCTTTGCTGATTTTGAGGATTTTGCTCTGGCATGACAGGTACTGGTTGCTGAGTGTTTTGGTCTGGGAGATTTGAGGCATTTTGCTGAGGATTTACGGGTCTGTAACATGGGATTTGGCTACGGAGATTGTAGCGGTAAGTATTTTCCTCTTCTTCCTCCGAGCTGTCATTGTCTGTATTGTCACTGTTAGGATTTGTCTCTGTCCTCTTCTTCCGTTTCTGTTTTGTCTTTTCTTTTGCAGGCAGTTCTTCTTCTAAAGCAAGTCATTATTTATAATTGTGTATTTATAGTATTTATAATATTTATAATATTTATAATTGTGTATTTATAATCTTTTTGCATTGATGTATGTGGTTATTGTGTATTTTCTTTATTTCTTTTCTTTTCTTTACTTGATTCTCTTTTCTAAAGCCCATCCAGGGACAAGAGTTGCAAATTAGCTAATAGCTATACACTCCATGTGCAACACATCAGATTGATTGTCATTGATTAATTGTCTATGTTTATTGCACTGTCCCTGTCAAATAAACTAATCTATCTATCTATTTACAGGCAACAGCAGGTTTCTGTGTAACACTCGCATCACTTGGCTGCCTCTCTCTGCTTGTACTTTATAGACTGGTCCATCTCCCACTCTCTACACTACGCGATGTACTGCTGACTCCCAGTAAGCGCGCAGTTTCCCTGGGCCTCCTCTTTCAGAGAGGTTTCTGACCAACACCCTGTCGCCTGGTTGGAGTGTGACACCTTTTAAACGTTTGTCGTACTGCTTTTTGCCTTTATCTGAAGACTTTTGACTGTTTTCTGCAGCGATTTTGTAAGCAACACGCATCCTATCAGCCCATTTTTTAGCGTAGGTTTGATGGCTGTGTGTGTCAGTGTCTTTTGTCTGGTTCAATAGTAGATCTACAGGCAACCTTGGGACTCTGCCATATAAGAGGAAAAATGGAGAATAACCTGTTGACTCGTGTCTTGTACAATTGTAAGCATGTACAATTTGTGGTAGGTGATCCTTCCATTCACTTTTTTTCTCCTCCTGTAGGGTACGAAGCATTTGGAGTAGTGTACGATTCAGGCGCTCCACGGGGTTGCCCTGCGGATGGTATGGAGTGGTTCGTGAGTGAGAAATTCCAGACAGTTGTTGTAATCTGTGGAAGAGACTGTTTTCAAACTCATGTCCCTGATCGTGATGCAACTTCTCAGGGTACCCGAAACGAGGAATAAAATCCTGAAATATCTTTTCTGCAGCCGTTTTGCCTGATTTATTCCTTGTAGGGTATGCCTGTTCGAAACGAGTGAAATGGTCCACTAGTACGAGGATGTACTCATACCCTCCTTTACTTGGCTCAAGGTGTAAGTAGTCGATGGAGATTAACTCAAAGGGAGCACTGGTTGTGATAGATCCCATTGGAGCTCTCTGGGGAACATTTGGGCGTTTTTGTTTGATGCACGGACATTTTTTTGTTACATAATCTTCAACATCTTGTTGCATATATGGCCAACAGAAACGCTCACGGGCCAGATGTATCACCTTATCACACCCTATGTGACCCATGGCATTGTGTAAACTCTTTAACACCATCGGCTTTAGCTGTTCAGGTAGGACAAGTTGTTTGCTGTGCTCTGTCTTTCTGTACAATAATCCATTGTCAACTTCCAACTTGTTCCACTCATACAGTAGTCTCCGTGTCCGTTTACTCATTGTCCGTTTATCTTTATCATTTGGTGTCCATCCTTTGAGTTTGAGTGAGATTACTTCTCTAATTGACTCATCGTCTTGTTGAGCAGCGTTGATGTCTTTAGGTGTCATGCTCAAAACACTGTCAGTTGGCACATTGTTGTCATTAGAACTCAGTTGTAATGCAGCTATCCATGGCACATCACTGTTTTGTGCTGCCTTGCTCCCTTGCCACACTGCGGACACTACTTCCGGTAAAACTGTCTCTGTGAACTCATTCATTTGCTCTTGCAGATCTAATGGGTGTCTGGACAACATATCTGCATCTGCATTCCTTTTCCCTGGCCTATACTTGATATCAAAATGGAAGTCAGCCAACTCCCCGACCCACCTATGACCCACTGCATTCAACCTGGCTGAACTGAGGACATAGGTTAAAGGATTGTTATCTGTATAGACAGTAAAAGTCGGTGCATAATACAGATAGTCACGGAATTTGTCGCAGATGGCCCACTTGAGAGCTAGAAACTCTAGTTTACCGGAATGTAAGTGATAATTCTTCTCGGCCGGTGTGAGAGTTCTGGATCCATAGCCAATCACCTTAAGTTTGTTTTCTTGTTTTTGATACAAGACGGCTCCCAGGCCTTTGTTTGACGCATCTGTATGCAATATAAATGGAAGGTCCAAATTGGGATAGGCTAGAATGGGAGGATTAGTCAGAATGTCCACAAATCTTGACACAACTTCCTGATGTTCACTGGTCCATATTATTGGTGTGCGAGAAGGAAGCTGGTTTCTGTCTCCTTTCTTTGTTTGTCCTTTACTCCTTTTTGGTGCTGGTTTATTGTCATTGCTTGTTTCATTAGTGCTCTGGAGGAGTTCGAACAAGGGTCTCGCCAGACGTGAAAAATCTTGAATAAATGATCGGTAATAACTGAGAAAACCCAGTAACGTTCTGAGTTCTCCGACTGTGCGAGGGTTCTTGTCTTTCAGAGCGAACACAGCATCCAAGTCTTTTGGGTCAATCTGGACTCCTTCTCCCGACACTAGCCTACCCAGGTAGCGTACTTGGTTTTTGAACAGTTCACATTTGGCTGGCCGAAGTTTTATGCCGTGTTGTCTCATTTTGCACAAAACCTGTTTAAGGTGTTCTACGTGCTCATCAAAGGTTTTGGAGTAACACAGTACATCGTCCAAGTAAGGCACGCAACACTCGTCTCTGATCCCTTCTAACACCCCCTCCATACACCTTTGGAATGCGGCTGGTGCGTTTGACAACCCGAATGGAACCCGCACCCACTCGTATAGTCCCCAGGGTGTGCTAAAAGCAGTTAAATGTCTTGACTCCTCACTTACAAAACCCTGATGGTAGGCACTTCCCTGATCCAATATGGAAAACCAGGAGTTACCCCCAAGACTGTCCAGTAGATCTTGTATCCGTGGTAACGGATGCCTGTCAGGTATGGTTTTTCAGTTCAGCTCACGAAAATCAACACACAAGCGCAAAGTATTGTCCTTTTTACGCACACACACTACTGGCGACGAGTTGTTTGACACTGATTTCCTGATCCAGCCCCTGCTTAAAAGGTTTTAAACATACTCCTTCACCTCTTTATACAGTGGTCTTGGAATAGAGTTGTAACTTTTCTGCATGGGTGTGTTGTCAATGGTGTTGATTTTTAGCTGCAGTCCAGGAATACATCCAATGTCTCCTTCATCATGAGCAAACACATCAGACTGTTCATAGAGCATCTGCCGAACCACCTCCCGATCACCCTCTGAGAGATGGTCTAAATTGACATTAGGGTGCCATCTCAGGTGTGAGGGGGCAGTGCTTAATGTTTCTTCACCCTCACCTTGACTGTCACATGTCACTTGAGCAGAGTGACAAAATGGCTTGTCTGTAGTTTTGGTTGCATTTTCAGCACTGGAACAAACATTTACAGGTTTGTATTCAGTGATCTCTGAAATAAGTCCTAAAACAGTCTTTGGATTTAGAAAAATGTTGTGCTTTGTTGAGTTTTGGATTGGGATTTTGACAGTTTTTGAAGCACCAGCGGGTACATCAATAAGAGCTGGGAATAACTCCAACCCATCAGGTAAGTTACATTTCACAGCTGGCTCGAACAACATTTCTCCTCCTCCAGGAAATGCTCTGATGTGACATTTTACCATACAGATTTGGCTACTGTGAACAGTGAGTCCTTTTTTTCCAACTCTCACCACTGGACTTTCTGGTTCATTTTCTGTTGACTTGGTGTGGACAACAGAGATGAGTGACTCAACATTACCTTTCTGGACCTTTAAAGTCTCCGACAGTAAGCCCACTAAGCTAATATCGTCACTTTGTTCACTGTTTGCCATTATTATCTCTTGGATCACGTTAAAGCCCAGCAGCGGAGTGCTTAAATGCTGCTGACTGACAAGCATTGGAACATACAAGGATACAGAACCATACTGTGAACTTGTGATCTTGAGCAGGACATCTATCCACCCCTCGAACGGAACATCCGTCCCATTGGCTGCAGTGATTTCGAGTGGATGGCCTGGGAGTAGGCTCTTGAGTGGCTGTATTTTCACATTTGGTAAGGCTGCTTGTACCCATGACTTTTCAACAATGCTTACTTGTGCCCCACTGTCCAATAACATCTGTAGGTTTACTCCATTTAACTGGCAACTGATCATACACCTACCGCCAATGAGCTGTGCCACACGCTTTGTGTTGGGTGACTTTTGGGACTTGGCAGTAGTCTGTTCGGAGTTCAGTCTTTTAGTGTTGTGGGACTCTGCTGGTGGTTCAGTCACTGGTGGTCCCTCCCCAGCGACCTCCTCCAGTTTCCCGACACATTGATTTTCTGCAGGCACCCTATAGCTCTGTGCCCCTCCTCTCCACATCGAAAACAGTGTGTGCAGCGCTCAGTGTCTTGGGCGATACACTTTTGGCATTTTCCTTTCACTGCGGGTTTCAGTGCTGGCTGTTTAGGGACAGGTGCTGTGGGACTGGTGTTTACTGTATTTACCATTGGGGTTAGGGCCTTTTCTAAACTCTTGGTTAGGGAGGAGACCTGTGCCGTCAGCTCCTGGATAGCTACACGATTAGCTTGGACTTCAGTGTGCATTTTAATCGAGCTCTGATCTGTCTCTACCTGTGCCGCATTAACACTGGTGACTTTGTGTTTGTGGCTTTGTCCCAACCTACTCAATCTCTCTGTCTCTTCACTAACAAAATTTGCTATGAGCTCCAGGATGGAGTCATCTGTGACACTGGTGTTGGAGATGTGAGGTTTAAGGTCTCTCCTAACATAAGAGTATTTTTCATTCAAACCCTGATACAGTGAATGGATAAACACACCTTGTACCAACTTGTCGTCATAATGAAACCCACTACTGTTTTTAGATGCAACCAACACACGCTGTTTTAGCCCCATTAGTCTATACATAAACTGTTGTGGTGTTTCTTTGTCATTTTGCTTAGCATTACTCAGCTCCTGAAATAATTCAGTGCTGCTTTTCTCGCGTAGATGTGTCCTTAAGAGACGTTTTAACTCAGCTACAGTAAGGCTATCCTTGGTTACAAGCATATCTTTAAAGGTACCAGGCTTAATTATCTTAAACACCGTTCTGATAATCTCAGCCTCTGTGAACCCTTCATTTAGCCTTTCATCAAGCTGTTTGCACAAGTTATTGTAACTCAAATCAGAATCAAAATCAGAGATTTGACCACCATAAATCTTGTACTCTCTACGTGGCAACAGTGACGTAAGTTCAGTCAGTCTGACTAACCCTGGGTCAGGAACTACAGATGGTGATGTCGGATGGTTCTTCCCTGATGGTGCTGCAGCTCCAGTGGTCACAGGAACTACTATGACCGGATCATCGTCGGGTGACACCTCTGCATCCACTTCTCCAGCTGCTGTGGGCCGTTGTAGTTCAATGATGAGGTCACGGAAAGCAAGCAGGCGAGACATCCCCTAGTCTTCAAAGCTCTTCAGTTGTGGACTTCTCAGCGAGTCAACAATGAAGTCGAAGAGTTCCACTTCGGTCGATTCTGCGCCTGGCAAATCTTCTCCCACCTCATCCTTGAACGACTCAGCCAGCTTGTAAAGGACGTTTTTGCAGCGGGCAATGGTCAGCTGACGAAGCTCTTGCTGGATTTCCCATCTCAGGTCATGTAGAGCAGACATGGCTGTGGTCTCCTGTAGTCAGTCACTTAGGTCAATGGCTCAGGAACAGGTGGTCAGCATCCCTTGGTTCTTCAATGATTAGTGCCAGACCAGTAAGTGGCGCTAATCCCGGACGAGCCCCCAAAATTGTTGCTCCCCTGGGTAGCGGCCCAGGAGGAGGAAACGTGCATGTGGAAGTTAACTCTCCAACCTGTGATAGAGAATCGGCAGAACACCATCCATCCATCCATCCATCTTCTACCGCTTTTCCGGAGGTCCGGGTCGCGGAGGCAGCAGTTCAAGCAGAGAAGCCCAGACTTCCCTCTCCCCAGCCACCTGCTCCAGCTCTTCAGAGGGGATACCAAGGCGTTCCCAGACTAGCTGGGAGACATAGTCTCTCCACCGAGTCCTGGGTCTGCCCCGGGGTCTCCTCCCAGTGGGACGTGCCTGAAACACCTCAAGTGGGAGACGTCCAGGAGGCATCCTAATCAGATGCCCATACCACCTCAACTGACTCCTTTCAATGTGGAGGAGCAGCGGTTCTACTCTGAGCCTCTCCCGGATGACTGAGCTCCTCACCCTATCTCTGAGGGTGAGTCCAGCAATCCTACGGAGAAAGCTCATTTCAGCCGCTTGTATCCGCGATCTCGTTCTTTCGGTCATTACCCAAAGCTCGTGACCATAGGTGAGAGTAGGAACGTAGATTGACTGGTAAATCGACAGCTTTGCCTTAGAACTAAGCTCCCTCTTCACCACAACAGACCGGTACAACGTCCGCATCACTGCAGATGCTGCTCCAATCCGTCTGTCGATCTCTCGCTCCATTTTCCCCTCACTCGTGAACAAGACCCCAAGATACTTAAACTCCTCCACTTGGGGCAGGAGCCTGTCCCCAACCCGGAGAGGACAATCCACCTTTTTCCGGCTGAGGACCATGGACTCGGACTTGGAGGTGCTGATTCTCATCCCAGCCGCTTCACACTCAGCGGCAAACCGTCCCAGCAAGAGCTGTAGGTCATTGCTGGATGAAGCCAACAGGACAACATCATCTGCAAACAACAGAGATGAGATCCTGTGGTCACCAAGTATGACACCCTCCATTCCCTGGCTGCGCCTAGAAATCCTGTCCATAAAAATTATGAACAGGACCGGTGACAAAGGGCAGCCCTGGCGGAGTCCAACTCTCACTGGGAATGACTCCGACCGAGTGTTGGCAATACGAACTAAACTCTCACAACGGTCGTACAGAGACCGAATAGCTCGTAACAACAAGCCCGATACCCCATACTCCCGAAGCACCCCCCACAAAAATCCACGAGGGACGCGGTCAAATGCCTTCTCCAAGTCCACAAAACACATGTAAACTGGTTGGGCAAACTCCCACGAACCCTCAAGAATTCTCGAGAGGGTAAAGAGCTGGTCCGATGTGCCACGGCCAGGACGAAAACCACATTGCTCCTCCTGAATCCGAGGTTCGACCAACGGCCGGACTCTCCTCTCCAGTACCTTGGCATAGACCTTCCCAGGGAGGCTGAGGAGTGTGATCCCTCTAAAGTTGGAGCACACCCTCCGGTCCCCTTTTTTGAAGAGAGGAACCACCACCCCGGTTTGCCATGCCAAAGGCACTGCCCCCGACCTCCACGCAATGTTGCAGAGGCGTGTCAACCATGACAGCCCAACAACATCCAGGGCCTTGAGGTACTCGGGGCGAATCTCGTCCACCCCCGGGGCCCGGCCACCAAGGAGATTTTTAACCACCTTGGCGACCTCAGCCCCTGTGATAGGCGAGTCATCCCCCTTGTCCCCAAACCCTGCTTCCTCTGTGGAAGGCGTATCAGTGGGATTGAGGAGATCCTCGAAGTATTCCTTCCACCGCCCGACGATATCCCCAGTTGAAGTCAACAGTGTCCCATCCGCACCATACACAGTGTGGACGGGGAGCTGCTTTCCCCTCCTGAGCCGCCGAACAGTTTGCCAGAATCTCTTTGAAGCCGACCGAAAGTCTTGTTCCATGGCCTCACCGAACTCCTCCCATACCCGGGGTTTTGCTTCAGCAACCACCCGAGCTGCACTCCGCTTGGCCTGCCGGTACACCTCAGCTGCTTCGGGAGTCCCACAAGCCAACCAAGCTTGATAGGACTCCTTCTTCAGCTTAATGGCCCCCCTCACCACTGGTGTCCACCACTTGGTTCGGGGGTTGCCACCACGAGATGCACCGACCACCTTGCGGCCGCAGCTCTGGGCCGCCGCTTCAACAACAGAGGTGGAGAACATGGCCCATTCAGACTCCATGTCTCCAGACTCCCTCGGAATGTGGTTGAAGTTCTTCCGGAGGTGGGAGTTGAAGACCTCCCGGACAGGGGCCTCAGCCAGACGCTCCCAGCACACCCTCACTATACGTTTGGGTCTACCAGGTCTGAATGGCTTCCTCCCCTGCCATCGGATCCAACTCACCACCAGGTGGTGATCAGTTGACAGCTCTGCACCTCTCTTTACTCGGGTGTCCAAGACATACGGTCGCAGGTCTGATGATACGATAACAAAATCGATCATCGACCTGCAGCCTAGGGTGTCCTGGTGCCAGGTGCACATATGGACACCCTTATGCTTGAACATGGTGTTCGTTATGGACAGACTGTGGTTAGCACAGAAGTCCAATAACTGAACACCACTCGGGTTCAGATCGGGCAGGCCGTTCCTCCCAATCACCCCCCTCCAGGTTTCACTGTCGTTGCCCACGTGCGCATTGAAGTCCCCCAGTAGGACAATGGAGTCTCCAGGAGGAGCACCCTCCAGCACCCCAGTCACAGACTCCAAAAAGGGTGGGTACTCTGAAACATCATTTGGTGCATAGGCACAAATGATGGTCAGGACCCGTTTCCCAACCCGAAGGCGCAGGGAAGCAACCCTTTCGTCCACCGGGGAAAACTCCAATATAGAGGCAGCAAGGTGGGGCGATACAAGAATACCTACCCCTGCTCGTCGCCTCTCGCCCGGGGCAACTCCAGAAAAGGCCAAGCTCCAGCCCCTCTCCAGGAGACTGGTTCCGGAACCGGAGCTGTGTGTTGAGGTGAGGCCCACTATATCTAGCCGGTATCGCTCAATCTCGTACACCAGCTCAGGCTCCTTCCCCACCAGAGAGGTGACATTCCACGTACCAAAAGCCAGTTTAGAAAGCTTGGGATCAGTCCGCCAAGGTCTCCGCCTTTGACTGCTACCTAATCCACATAGCACCGGACTTCCATGATCCCTCCTGCAGGTGGTGAACCTACTGGAGGGCGGACCCATGTAACTCCTTCGGGCTGAGCCCGGCCGGGTCCCATGGGTGGAAACCTGGCCACCAGACGCTAGCCTTCGAGCCCCTCCCCCAGGCCTGGCTCCAGGGTGGGGCCCCGGTAACCCCATACCGGGCGGGGTACACTGAATCCTTGATATACAATTTATCATGAGAGTCTGTTGGATCGTTCTTAGTCTGGCCCTTCACCCAGGACCAGTTTGTCTTGGGAGACCCTATCAGAGGCAAATTGCCCCGGACAACATAGCTCCTGGGATCACTGGGGCACGCAAACCCCCCCACCACGATAAGGTGACGATCCATGAGGGGGTCGGCAGAACACGTTTCGTTATTTCACACAAGGAGTTTATTCTTCGTTCAAGTCATTCACATGACCAACATCAACTGACTAGTATTTACTATCAAAGTCCATAGTTTCTCTCTTATTGTCTGATCACATCACCATTAAACAAAACACAATCATGTCCATTTATCACAATTTCCGATTTGACATTAACTGTATACTTAACATTCTTAACAAATTACTCTTAACATGAAATGAATTATTGGTTTTATCGCCTTCCCATTTATATAGCTTTTAATTTGTTCAAATATTTATATTTTAAACAATAACCCATGAACTTACATTTACATTAATCATTTTAAGCACTGTCATAAATGTACAGCATATGGTGTTATTCTTAACAATTCACTGACCTGGCCACTGTGTACCTAACACACTTACAATAGTATTCCTGGTATTCGGTAATACACCCGAAATATGGACACTTGGTGACAAATCAAACCAGTAAATGTCGTACTGTATGAAAACCGTTTCATAACTGTCTTTAAATAAAGTAAGCAAATGGTTCCTAACGTGGGCGGATTTCACTGTTGTGGCACGTCCCATACACTCGATCATTAACATTAGCAGGTTAGCTTATACAACAACACATCAACTTTAACAGAAATACCCTTACAAACCCGCTTTTCGCCTCACACTTATCACAATATAATCTCGGACATCTTAGGACTCTTACAATTTATATTGCACTCTTGAATTATTAGTATTTACCAACCTGTGATAGAGAATCGGCAGAACACGTTTCGTTATTTCACACAAGGAGTTTATTCTTCGTCCTCCAGTGCATGAGTCTACTCTCTATCACTGTGCGACATGCGCCATCTATTAGTCGGCGTATGGAACTGCACTCAACTCACATGAGTTATAATGGAACCAGGTGGATTACAAATGCATTGTAGAAAAATAAACAATTAAAGAATAACATAAAATTGTAGGGGTGCCTGTTTTTTTTAAATTTTCTTATCCAAATGTCTTTTTCACCTCTTACATAACTATTAACTATTTCCAACCCTCTACATAATACCACGCTATGGACACGCCTACCACGGAGGAAAACGACCAACCGCAACGTTCACTTTGTGTGTGTGGTTATATCTCGTTGTTCACTTATGTGACCCCATTGATTATTAAATTGTTAAATGAAGTATTTTTTTTTTATTGCCAACAGCATGTTTGCACCTGGTGCTCTAGAAGCTTCCACAGCACACGGTGCTACCACTGCTGGGTGCTGACAGTGATGGCACCATTTGGGGCACTCTCTCCAGACGGACTCCAGCAGGCAGTTAGTGGTGAAAGCATTTGGACTCCTTGTTAAATACAGCCGTGACAGTGAGCAGCACTGAAAGGGCACAAAGCGTGTTATATCCCTCTGAGCAGAGTGTGTATGATCCTGACTGTATGCTCCTGTGTATGAGCTCCGAGAGCAGCTTGTTTTAATGTGATTTTTCAGACAGCAGCAAAAATCAGAGGCAAAAATCATGGAAACAACAGCCACGCAGGGTCCTGTACAGAGACTGTCCTGCTTAAATAAGCTGAATGTCGCTGCAGTCTCCACTCCACACACCCCATAGTTACCGCCACTGCTTTATGAAAATGATAGTTTTTTTTTGTTTTTTTTTAACAGAATCAGCAGTTCATCCTGTAAGAAGACGAGAGCGCCGCACAGTTGTCACACACGCACATAACGTTGAGTGGAGCTGCAGCAAGACTCTCACAGCTTCCCTCATTTGCCACATAAGTTATCCACCTTATTCCTAGGCCCCATGATGCCTTGCGTGAATTATTATCCCTCCTTTAGTCATAAAGAGAAGGTCCAAGGCTCTTTATCACAGCTATTTATTCAGTACTCCAAGCACATGACTTGAAACACAGGTAAACAGCATAGATCTAAACAGAAGACATTTTGGAAAAACGTCAGCAAAACTGAAAACACAAAATGACAATTTAACTATACAAAAATATACAGAAACAAATCATACTGCTTTTGCCCGCTTATAAACTAAAGGAGGGGATTGTTCCTTACAGCTTTGCCTTTCTTATCTGGAGTAGCTTTGGGCATCTTTCTTCTTATGCCTGCGTCTCACATGGCAAACAGGAAAAGGAAGTGGTGCACTAGGCATATGCATTAGAACTAAATACAGCCAAAAAAAAAAAAAAAAACAATAGACATCAATCCCAAAATAAAGCTTAAATGTGTGAAAATAAATAAAATTAACATTTTGAAGAAAATAAATTGATTGACAATAGGTGTAATTCACCAAGTAAAGTCCTTTGCCACCGTGTGGTGCCAAACTACCAACACAGTGATAAGATCAAACAAAGTTTGTAACTGCAGATACACTCCCACCATCACGCGACGCGTGATTCTTAAAGTCATTATGAAAGTCACTTGAAATAAACAAAGAATGGAACGTCTCAATTGTAAGCTTAAACAATACCAATGATATTAAAAGGTTAAGATGAGTATTCAATCAGCTTCGAGTAACAATACTGTCCCGTGTATGGGTCTAAATAAACGGGTTTACTTGTGCGTGCACCATTGCTGTCTAATGTTCCACTCATTAGCAGTTTCAGACTTCTCATTTTTCAATCACTTCTGGGAAAACTTTAACCACCCTTGCCATCTTCCAGTAATTTCGTGGTGTGGCATCATCTTGAAGCAAAACAATGTTATTAACCTTAGCATTGCTTCTGTCCTTATTCCATTTACTCCTTTGTTGCAAGTTCAGGAGATTCTTTCCTCCACCAAGACCAGAATTCATTTGCCAAGAACTGAACTCTTCCATGTCTTTTGCAGATAAAGGTCTGCTCTTATGAATTCTCCAGGTGGGGGTGCAATGATTGTCAATTTCATTGTCAGCAAGTGATTAGGTGTTAGGGGTTCTGGTCCCATTGGATCATTGATGTGTTCTGTAGTTAATGGTTGACTATTTATGTTAGCCATCACTTCATACATGAACGTTCTTAATGAAGAGGTGTCAAGCCTTCTTGCAGATTGGTCTAGAATAAAGGTCAGGACATTCTTCATGGTGTGAATCTGCCCCTCCCAATGTGACTAGAAGCCGGTGGATTCATCACAACACTGCATCCCAATTCCTTCAAGCACTCTTGTTCCATTCCCTTCATCAATTCCAGAAACTCATTTCTTGCACTTACAAAGTTGGTGCCTTGATCACCATTTCCTGTTCTTGGCTACTCTTCCTAAGATTTCTGCACATTACACATTTGTAAATGAAGGAGGACACTTCACTGCATCCTAGAATCCAAATTCCATTGGAGCAGATTTCATTAATGATAATTCCACGACCCTGATGTTGTACCTTTTCATGGAAATGTTTTATGAGTAGTTGTGAGACATGATGCCCCTTTGGAAGGATGGCTGGGTGTTTGATATGGGGATGAAGAGCCGCTTGTGTCAATCTTCCTCCCACCCTTAGAATGCCATGGGCGTCAACAAATGGGTTCAGTTTGTACAATCTGCATCACTCACTAACCTTCACTTTGTTTAATGATTTAATTTCATCACTGAACACTTCCTCTTGGACTGTACCAATTAGGAATTGTTCAGCAACCTCTATTCAAGTGTAGTAGTTTCATTGGACCTTGTTTTTAGATTCTGCTTTGCATGCTGTTTAAGTCTTGCTATGGCTTTCACCAAGTTTTTCCAATCTGAGAACCTTTCAAAATGACTTGATAAAGACCTTTCTTCCTTTGCTCTGGTGGTGAGAACCTGCACCCTTTTGAGTTCTGGGTCTTCAATCTCTACTTCCTCTATTCCTTCATCTTTAGAGAGTTCACTTTTCCATAAAAAGCTTGGTCCTGAGAACCAATTTGACTCTAGGAGCTCCTTGGCAGTGAGCCCCCGAGATGCATGGTCAGCTGGATTCTTTTCTGAGGCAACATATTTCCATTGACAGGGCTCTGTGCTTGATTTAATGTACTGAATTCGGCTGGCCACAAATATATGGAACCTCTTGCATCATTGTTAAGGTAGCCAAGGACAACTTTCGAGTCAATCCAAAAGTATTCATGAGCAAATTCTATCTCAAGCTCCCTCTTGAGTAAAACATGTGCTCTTGTGGCAAAGACTGCGGCTGACAGTTCCAATCGGGGAACTGTCACCTTTGTTGGGGCAACTCTTACCTTTCCCATGACCAGAGCACAGTGAATTTCCTTTGACTTGGTCACAGCACAGATATGAACATTCTCCATAGCCAGATGAACTAGCATCGGAGAAATGGTGCAGTTCATAGCTTTGAACTTCGTTAGATGTGAAAAGTACATACCGTCATGGTATTTCTACGGTAGAGAGGTCAGAGGTCTTGCAGCCAAGCTTCCCAATGTGGCCTGAGGTCATCGGGAAGAGGCTCATCCCAGCCCACTTTATCTTGACACATTTTTTGTAATCTCTTCTTTCCAATTAAGATGAAAGGGGGAAAAAAATCCAAGAGGATCAAAAATTGATGCAACCGTAGATAACTTCTTGTGAGAAGATTTTATTTCACTAGCACTCTGAATTGGAACTTGTCTGAAGCTACACACCATTGGACTCCAAGCGCCCTTTCCATTTTGGGTTCTCCAAGGGCCATGTCTAGGTCAGTTGTTCCTTCAGCCCATTCTTCTCTTGGAATAGCACTGATCACCTTTCTGCTGTTGCTAACACACTTGTGTAGCCTGAGTCTCCCAGTGGTGCAGAGGTTAACTGCCTCTCTCACAAGTTGAATGGCTTCTACCTCAGAGTCCACACTTGTCAAGCCATCAACATAAAAATTACATTGTATGAACTTTATTCCGAATAAATGAACCTTCATGCAAAATACTGAAGGTTGGGCTTCCATGTCACCTTCTTTCCACCACAAGAATCTAAGAGTCTTGATCCCTTGGTGCAGCATGAAACTGGTGAAATATTCACTCCACATCACACATGGCGGCCACTTGTCCTTTTCGGAAACTACACAGAACCCCTACAAGAGCATTTGTGAGGTCTGGGCCAGTGAATAAATGTTCATTGAGGGATGTATGACTTATGACTGGCGCCTAGCGGCTGCCCCGGCCTTGCATGCGCTCTGCAGAGCGTGCCCAAATGCCAAGTCACGTTTCGTTACCTTGTATTCATACATGTGTAATGACAATAAAGTTGAATCTCATCTCATCTATTCTCAAACCCTGCTGAACAATCAAAGACAGTGCGGATTTTGCCAGGTTTTTGGGGATGATAGATCCCATGATGAGGGATGTACCATGCAGGCTGGTTGCTCATTTCATCCGAGACCATTTCAGCATCACCTCTTATGTCCTTCATAAAATCCATGTAGTCATGATAGGTTTTGTCCTTTGACAGATGTTTTTTCCAGGCATCTCAGATGATGTTCTGCACAAGCTTTATTATTTGGCAGGCTTGGCCTCTTCGTTCGAAAAGGCAAAGGCATTGCATAATGCCCATTTTGTTTTTGTCTGATACCTTCTTTCAGCCCTTTCAAGAACTGAACATCTTGAGACATTGAAACTTCCTCACTAGTCTTTTCGGAGAAATCTGATTCAAAGTCTTTAATTATCTCTGCTGGAGTGAGCATCTCCTTGACGGTTCCTAAGTACAAAGTGGACTTCAGACTTCAACTTATAGCATTGCTTAGCATCTGGTAGGACTTGCTTCACAAGTGCGGGACTTTATTCAACACTGCGGCAGCACAGCAACTCATCCTTGGCCATGGGATCCCTGGTTCGATTCCAGCTCCTGACCAACAGTGATCTGTGTGGAGTTTGCATGTTTCTTCCCGTGTCTGCGTGGGTTTACTCGGGGATTTCTCCGGTTTCCTCCCACAGGCCAAAAACATGCAGGTTAGGTTAATTGGAGACTCTAAAGTGGCCCTAGGTGTGAATGGTTAAGGGATAGTGCCGTACCATGGCTGCTTCATCCATCCAGGTGGATGCCCTCAATTTCCCCTCTGGGGATCAATAAAGTATACAAAATCCAAAAAAATTCAACAATGCTCCACCCTAATCGATTTCAGAGCAAATGGCTCACCTTCTTTGCCACTGATGATGTCTCTGGGGAGCAAAGCCTGGGGCACTTATAGCCCATTAACAACCCTACTTCACAGTCAAGTTCAGGGGGTATTTCACTTGCTAGGTGTTCCAAGTGTGGCCATGACTTTGCTGTTTCATAAGTAGGGATATGAGATCAGTTTGCTGGAATGTGATCGCTGGTGTAGATTGTTGGGAGCTTGATTTTTGTGTTAGACCTGATGCCTCTTACTTGAAGTCCATTAATTTTTTGAAAGGACACAACCTTTGTTTTTGATGTTATTGTGGAAATCTTGAGATTCACTGGCTCTCTTAAGATAAGCCTTTATTAGTCCCACAATGGGGAAATTCCAGGATTGCAACAGCACAGGGATAGCAACACTCAGAGCAATAATTAAGATAAGAAAAATAAAAGCAGTGAATATACATAAGTACACAAATATATAAATATATATATACACAGTGCGGAGCATTGTAGCAAGATGGAATAAACAGCATAACCGTCTACTTAGTTATCCTACATAGTATGAATATGTACCCATACATATTGTCACCCTCCGTAGCGACTGATATTGTCCTAGTTGTATACTGGAGGGGACCATTTGTGTAAGTCTATTGCGTCTTTTGCATTCAATACCATTAGGTCGTCAGGTTTTTTGCCATCTCTGCGAGCAGCCCTGCTTAGGTTATACAGTCTGACAGCCGTAGGTAGGAAGGACCTGCGAAACCTCTCGGTTGTGCACCTAGGATAATGTAGTCTACTGCTAAATGAGCTCCTCAGTGCGTTCAGTATGTCCTGCATAGGGTGGAACTCAGACTCCAGCAGAGATGACAGTTTAGCCACCATCCTTCTCTCTCCTATCTCCTCCACTGGGTCAAGGTGTTGCCCCAGGACAGATCTAGCTTTCTTGATCAGTTTGTTCAGTCTCTTCCTATCGGCTGCTGTAATGCTGTTGCCCCAGCAGACCACTCCAAAAGTGATGGCTGATGCCACCACCGTGTTGTAGAATGTCTTCAGCAGCACCCCTTGTACACCAAGACCTGAGCCTCCTCAGTAGGAACAGCCTGCGCTGTCCCTTCTTGTAGAGTGTGTCGGTATTGTGTGACCAGTCTAGTTTACTGTTCAGATGAACACCCAGGTACTTGTAGGATGTCACCATCTCAATGTCTGTTCCCTGTATGGGAACAGACATTGAAGAACGCAATGTCTTGCCTCTTGGCATTCAGTGTCTCAGCAACATCTCTTAAAATGAAGGCAGTGTCACTTTGGGTGTCAAGTAAAGTATACACTAGCACTTCATTATTAGGTTCAGTTGTCGTGGAAACGGACTGGAATGATTGAAGTATGAGAACTAATACTTTCTCAAATGATCTTATTGGAGACTGCTTGGTCACAGTTTTGGTATGGTACCAGTTCTGGTCTTTCTCCCATTCCTTGGTTCTCACGTAACTGTTCTGGGTTTGGTTTCTCACGATCTTGGTGTAGACACGTTTGATGGCGTTTCTTACATTCGTCGCATCCACTTCTGTCTGTGCAGCGTTTAGAGTTATGACCATGTTTAAGGCAGCCAAAACACAATTTTGTTAGTTGCACAAACTTGACTCTTTCCTTGATTGGCTTCTCCATAATCTTGCAACATTTATGGAGAGTGTGGCCTTGTTTCCTACAGAAAATGCACACACCAGCTGCCCTTTCAGAAGAACTAATAGCGAATGCCCTTGTACCAGGGTTACAGCTGCGATGAGACTTAAATTGTCCATTATCTGCTGACCTTAGTACTTCTGACTATTGGCTTCATTCCTTGCAGTGATGTAATGAGGTTGCACGCAATTCTGGCTTCTTTATAGAGAAAGTACAAAATATTTAAAGTCAGGGAAAACTTTATATTCATCTTGGAACTTTGACTGCTCTGTTCCACCGTGAACTTAACCAGTCAGGCAATTTGTCTGCAATCTTTTGGTTTTCAGTACAGTCAAGCGCTTGCAAGCCTTGAACATATGGCATGGCTGATTTGACATCGTTCAAAAAAAATCTAAATTCATACAGATCTTTGCCATCTTTGGAACTGATTTTATGCCAGGATTGTATTTTGGCTCGATAAGCTTTGCCAGTAACGAATGGATTGCCAAATCAGCAAGTATTTCCCAGGCTGAATGATAAGCAGCTTCTGTTCCAACTAGAAAGTGCCCTTCAATGGTTGTCTTGGCCAACATATTTGTGCAAAAAGAAAAGCTTTTCTTCTGTTGGCAGATGCTTGTGATCAATTCGAGTTTGAAAAGACAATTTCCAGTCATTGTACTTTAGTGGGTCTCCTAAGAAAACAGCAGGCTCTGGGATTGGGATACGACTAGCTGTCATGGCTTCAGAGAGCGTTTTTGCAAAGTCAGTAGAAGCTACATGAGGTGTCATGAATGTGACTGGCTGAGTGGTAGGAACTTGGTTGGTAAAAGCTTGTTGAATAGCAGGGGGTTGAGGGGGTCATTGCTTGTGGCAATGATGGGAATTTACTAAGTGAGAGCGGTTGAGTGGGAGGAACTGCCATGGCTAGCTGAGAAGGAGCAACCCTTTGACTTTGAGAAACAGGAGCTTGCAATGATTCCACATCATCACTGAAATTGCTTTCTGCATAAACTTGCAGCCTTGCTTGGGCAACATTGTGCTTCTTCAGTTCCTTCAACCGCTCCACTTCTTTCCTTTGAGCTTTAATTTTTGAGCGGCGCTTTCTGAAATATACTTTGCTCTTTCTTGCCTTTTCTGCTTCATTTCCCTTTCTTATACTTCCTTTGTTGCCATGAACCTTTGGTCTTCAGCCTTCAAGTTTTGAATTTCCCTTTCACACAAGTGTTGTGTCTCCATTATTTTAATTTCCTCTTGTGTTGCTGCCACTTCAGCTGCGACTAGTTGCCTCATTGCAAGAACTCATAGGAAGACCGTTTAGATTTCTCTGAAACAGTCTGACTTACTGGTGGTTGAGAAGGTTTCACTGGATACTGTGGTATCAAATACCGTTTCAGCATCAGGCCAGAGTACCTCATCAGGGTCACCATTTCCATGAAGGAGAAGCTGACCCTTTAAATTTCCGGTCTTGGTGACTGCCTGGCATGTGTCTTTTCCTCCGTAATTCAGGTTCAGGGGCTGTAATGCCTCTTATTTTGTCATAAATTTTGTCAACATCTAACTGAACAGCATTTATTTTGCATAGGATTTCCTTAGTTAAATCTGCATCATCTTCATTGTTCTTAATAGATCTTTTCAAGCCACTGATGTGATACTTCCATCTTCTGTATGTCTTTTCAAAGTCCTTTTTTAAGGCCATTTAATTTGCTATCAAGAAGCTCCTTTCCCTTTTCTGTAAGCTTGCGTGTGCGTTCACTTCTCCTGATATCTGGGGGTTGTTGTGTGTCCTTTGTATTCACTATAAGATGATAGTCTTTGGTGTTCTTTTTTTACATGAGCATCAACTCGCTGAGAAGAGGTGATCTGTTCTGCTTCAACACTTTGCGCTGCATCAGGCTCTGCATGGCTGACTTCTTCAGTGAACTGCATTAAATCTTTGTTAGTGTTTGCCATATTAAATGTGGTTTGTATGAAATATCAAAAATGTTGAAAGAAAATGTGAGATTTTAAATCAATAACCTTTGAAAAAGTGATAAGTTTTAGAATGGTATAAAATTAACCTCAGATAAATACAAAGGTAGGAAAATCACTATCCACTTAGAAATCACACAGAATTTTAACAGTCTTATGCAAAAAAAAAAAAAAAAAAACCTTACAACTTTAAACTGCATAAATGTGAAAAATACAGCAAACGATGTTTAAACGTTTCACTGGGATTTCCCCTTTTCTTTTGGTGTGCACTTAAATATTGATTTATATTTTTCGTCTCAGTCCTTTAAGTAAATCAACAAAAGGATGAGCAAATGTCTGCAGTTGCTTTTGAGATTAGCACAAATAAATTTGTCACAATAGAATCTTAATGGCAGTTTACAAGTTCTTGTACTACTTCCAAGAGCTTGCTTGCTTGACTTGTATACTTGCTCCTTTTATTCCAAAGTAACCACTCTGAATGTGGCACCTCCCTGGCAACCATGTGACACCTCCCTCTGGCTGACAGCTACACACCACTTGGTCATCTTGGGCCTCCACAGATGCAGTGAAGCGTTCTACTATGCCTCCCTTAGTCATAAAGCGAAAGTCCAAGGCTCTTTATCACAGCTATTTATTCAGTACTCCAAGCACATGACTTGAAACACAGGTAAACAGCATAGAACTAAACAGAAAAGACATTTTGGAAAATCAGCAAAACTGAAAACACAAAATGACAACTTAACTATGCAAAAATATACAGAAACAAATCATACCGCTTTTGCTCGCTTATAAACTAAAGGAGGGGATTCTTCCTTACAGCTTTGCCTTAAAGTCTTATCTGGAGTATGTCACGTCTCACCGCTCATCAGCGGCGCCAGCTGTGCGCACACCTGCACTTCGTCAGCGGCGAGGGATTTAAGCCGCCTCGCCCTGGAGCCGTCTGTTCACATCGGCATCACTTGCTGCAAGGAACCCCCTTCACCAAGCAAGATACCAAGTAAGGATCTCTTACCTTTTCCTCCCAGTCTGCTCCCCTGTGCACAGGTGGATTTCCCGGCGGCGGACAACGTTCTCCAGCCATCATCTCCTCGCTGCTGCGTCAGGTGCTCCAGGTCACTGTCTACCGGGCGACGCCCTTGCTACGCCAGCCACCTGCCCAAACCAAGGTTGTCCGGCTGAACGGCTGCCTGCCCCCGTGCCTGACGCAGACGCCATCACCAACACATACACATCTCGCAGACACGCACCCATACACACTTGTTGTCAATAAAGCTATTGGATTTACCCTGAGCCTGCGTGTGTGTCTCCTGAGCCGTGCATTATGTCAGTACGGCTTCAGCAGAGCGGCTCGGCAGACAGCGGGCTTGCACGCCGCCTTTCCACCCTTGAGGCTCGGGTGGATCTAATAGCCCACCAACAACAGGTGATTTTAAATCAATTAAGTATAATAACTAACCGATTGGACCGCTTGGACCCCCAACAGCCATTCCCCCCGGCTCGTCTGGGTGGCGTGGCTCCTGCTGCTCCAGTGGCTGTCCAGCCTGCTCCGGCTGCACCGGCACAGCAAACACCTATTCCGACCCCCGCCCGCTTTAGCGGTAAGCTCGGTGGAGCGCGGGGGTTTATCATGCAGTGTGAGTCCGTGTTTCACCGCGTGCCCGGAGACTTTCCCTCTGACCATAGCCGGATTGGCTACATAGGGAACCTCTTGGAGGGGCGAGTGCTTACCTGGGCTTACGCCATAATGGCGAAGCCCAGTTACGCCACCCTCCCCTATGGCCAGTTCGTGAGACTGTTCCTGGAAGTGTTCGATCATTCGCGTACAGAGAGCGTTCAGGTCGATCGTCTTCTCTGCCTTCAGCAGGGAAGCTGGTCGGCAGCTGACTACGCGATCGACTTCCGGGTCGCTGCGGAGGAGGTTGGCTGGGGAGAACGTTCGCTCTGCAGCATCTTCCTTGGCAGTCTCAGCGCAGGTCTGAGGGATGAACTGGCTGAACGGGATATCCCCGAGACATTAGCGGAGCTAACTTCCCTTGCCATCAGCTTGGATAACAGGTTGCGCGAGCGTGCCTCGGAGCGGAAGTCTTCTTCTCGCCCTCGAGGTGCCTCGTTTCGCCTGCCCCAAGCTCGCCCCCTGGCGTTGCCGTCACCGGGGTACTCCGAGGAGTCGGAGCCGATGGTGACAGGCTGGACAAAGCTCCCCCCAGCGGAGAAACAACGCCGCCGTGAGTTGGGTCTCTGTATGTATTGCGGAGACAGCCAACACATGGTGGAGCTTTGTCCACAAAAGCCAAACGGGGAGGTCCGCGAGTCACTGTAGGGGGCCTTGCGGACGCTAATCGGTTAACTCCCCTCACTCAATTGATGCTGCCCATCCGATTCTGTCATAATCCCACAGGGCACCTCACTCATGCACTGGTGGACTCAGGCGCGGAGGGTAGCTTTATTTCACAGAGCCTGGCAACCCGATTGGGCATCCGTTGCCAAACCCTCAAGTCTCCTCTCGCCCTAGTCAATCTCTCCCATGTTTCCCTGGGAAAAGTAACACACCAGACCATCCCCGTCCCAGTAATTATCTCTGGAAACCATCGGGAAGAAGTCTCCTTTTACGTCCTACCAAATTCAGTGTCACCCGTCATTCTTGGATACCCATGGCTCCGCCTCCACAATCCTGTCCTGGACTGGAAGTCCGCCAGAGTGTCCGCCTGGAGCTCCTTCTGTATGAGCACCTGCCTTCAATCCACTGCCTGCGCCCCGTCCTCTCCTCCTACTCCCAAGGACGCCGCGCCTCCGGATCTCACCCTGGTGCCCTCGGAGTTCCACGACCTGGGTATGGTTTTCAGCAAATCCAAGGCGATGTCTCTTCCTCCGCACCATCCCTACGACTGCGCTATAAACATCCGCCAGGGGGCACCCTTACCCTCGGGACGTCTCTACAGCCTGTCTGCACCGGAGAAGGAGGCCATGAATACTTATCTGAAGGAGTCGCTGAGTGCTGGAATTATCCGTCCCTCGTCATTCAATTCAACTTTATTTATATAGCGCCATTTCACAACAACAGTCATCTCATAGCACTATCAACTGTAGGGGGGGAACCCCCACAGTTGCAGAAAGACCCCAGCAATCAGGCGATCCCCTGTGAGCAAGCACTTGGCGACTGTGGAGAGGAAAAACTCCCTTTTAACAGGAAGAAACCTCCAGCAGAACCAGGCTCAGGGAGGGGCAGTCATCTGCTGCGACTGGCTGGGGGGTGAGGGGATAGAGAAGAAGAAAAGAACAGACATGTAGAGAGCAAACAGCACGATGGGGACTCAATCTATGGGAGAGAACAAACAGATGTTAATGACCAGCAAAAAAAATATTTCATAGAGAGTGAGGAAAGGAGTGAGGCCCAGTGCATTACTGGAGGTCCCCCGGCTGACTAAACCTATTAGCAGCATAACTAAGGGAGGGTTCAGAAACACATGATCCCTCCCTAATTGTAGGCTATATCAAAAAGGTAGGTTTTAGCCCTATTCTTTTTTTTTTTTCCACAATATCTTTATTGAACCTTTTTTTTTTAACAAACATGATACAAACAATCAAACACTAACACTAAAGTACTACAAAAAAAAAAAAATGCACTAAAAACACCAACAACCACCAACAAAATCAAGTCTTCAACAATGCTCCTCTGTTTAGTCTAGACAATCCAATACATAAGTATACATATTATGTTCACCAGTTTGGAATTTACAAGGTCCACACACATCATTCACCTTCTTCTTCAAGAGTTATGTTTAAATTTTTTACATAATCAATAAAAGGTCTCCATATATTCTCAAACACAATTTCCTTTGATTTCAGTATATATGTTATTCTTTCTAATGGAAGGTTTGTTAACATCTGTCTTAACCACTGAGTCACATCTGGTCTATGAGTCTTTTTCCATAATAGTGCAATACATTTTTTGGCATTAAGCAAACTGAGGTCTATGAATGTTCTTTCACTTTTATTAAAATTATGCTTTTCTGGGTACAGACCCAACAAAAACAGTTTAGGATTCAATATGATTTGTTTTGAGATTATTTTTTCAATTGTTACCCTCACCTCTTCCCAAAACATTCTTATTAATCTACATTCCCATAAACAATGAAATAGGGTTCCTTTACTTTCCATGCATTTTGTGCATGTATCTGGTATATTTTTGTTATATCTATTTAACTCCTCCGGTGTAACATACATCCGCATTAACCATTTGAAATGTATCAATTTAAGGCGTGCATTTATTGATTTGGTTTGAGCTTCTGTACGAGCCAATTCCCATTGTTCCTCTGAAATTTCAATTTGCAGATCTTCTTTCCAGTAGTTTAATCTTTTCAGTGAATTTTCACTTGAAGATAGTGTCAATGAGTTATAAAACTCTGAAATAATACCCTTTCTTTTACTATCTTTCATCATCATTTTTTCCAAGGATGAATAAATAGGTCGAGTGAGAGCTTTATTTTGATTTGATCGAATAAAGTTTCTAAGTTGAAGATATTTAAAAAAAATGTGTTCTATTGAGATTAAATTTGATCCTCAGCTCTTCATAAGACATTATGTTGTCTGCACATGGCAAATATAAATCCTGAATCTTTTGTATCCCTTTTAAATTCCATACTTTAAATACAGCGTCCGCTCTCCCTGGTTTAAAATATTGATTACCCCATATTGGACTAAATTGTGACAATAACTGTGGTTCTTTTAAATAGTTTTTAGCTTCACACCATATTTTGATCATATGCTTTACAAATGGATTTTTAACTTGTTTTTGTAATTTTTTTGCCGAATCTGAGTATATGAATATGGGAAGAGGTAAAGGTAAATTGTATGATTCCATTTCAGTCCAGTGAGGGAGATCATTTGATGAAAAATAATATGTCATAGACCTCAGTTGTGCCGACCAATAATACAACATAAAATTTGGACATTTCAGACCTCCACGATCAAATGGTAAATATAATAAAGACAAACGTAATCTAGCCCTCCTGTTGTTCCATATAAATTCCACTAACTTTTTTTTTATTCTTGAGAATAGATCTAAAGGTGGTGATAAGGGAATGTATTGAAATAAATAAAGTATTTTAGGTAAAATATTACTTTTAAGTATATTGATTCTCCCGATCATCGACATTGGTAGTGACATCCATCTCTGAGTTAACTCATTGATATCTGACATTAAGGCTTCATAGTTGACACTGGCGACTGATTCTAGCTTAGGCATAATTTGGATTCCTAAATATTTAAACTGATTTACAACATTGAATTGATTTACCTCAGGGGCTGGGTAATTTCTCTGGGTCTCATTTAGCATTAATATTGAAGATTTAGTTTTATTTATTTTATATCCTGATATTTCCCCAAAATTCTTTATTAAATTCAACAAGGTTGGAATTGATTTTTTTAGATTCGACATAAACAAAATTATATCATCGGCGTACAGGGAGATTTTATGTTCTGTTGGTCCAACTTTAATTCCATATATTTGTGAATGTAAACGTATCGCTATCGCTAAAGGTTCAATTGCCATAGTAAACAGTAAAGGTGAAAGTGGACAGCCTTGTCGACATCCTCTATTGATTTTTATTGGTTTTGAAATATTGTTATTTGTTAGGATTTCTGCTGTAGCATTATTGTATATTATTTGAACCCATTTTATGAAATTATTTCCAAGTCCAAACCTTTGTAGGACTTCAAAAAGAAAGGGCCATTCAACTCTATCAAAGGCCTTTTCGGCGTCCAATGATAGGAGAGCTGTATCCGGTGCTTCTTTATTAAAATAAATAATATTAAATAGTCTTCTTACATTATGGAAGCCTTGTCTACCCTTTATAAAGCCATTCTGATCTCGATTAATAATATTTGGTAAAATTTCTTGTATTCGTCTTGCTAAAATTTTACAGATTATCTTAAGGTCGGCGTTTAATAGGCTTATTGGTCTCATATTTTCACATTTATTAGAGGGCTTACCTGGTTTTGGCAGCAGTATAATTAAGGCATTATTTATGTATGATGGTAAATTATTATTTTGAAATGCTTCTAAAACCATTTCCAAAAAAGGTTTTATTAATTCCATCCATCCATCCATCCATCCATCTTCTACCGCTTAATCCTTTCGGGTCGCGGGGGGGCTGGAGCCTATCCCAGCATCTTTTGGGCGAGAGGCAGGGTACATCCTGGACAGATCGCCAGTCCATCACAGGGCCAACACAGAGAGACAGACAACCATTCACTTCCACATCCATACCTAAGGACAATTTAGAATCCCCAGTTTTGATGCCAATTAACCTAACTTGCATGTTTTTGGCATGTGGGAGGAAACCGGAGTGCCCGGAGTAAACCCACACAGACACGGGGAGAACATGCAAACTCCACACAGAAGGGTCACCGATGGTCTGGGGGTGGGATCGAACCCACGATGGTCAAGGGTGGAATCGATCCCATGACCTTCTTGCTGTGCTGCCACTGTGCTAACCACTGCGCCACCGTGTTTTATTAATTTATTCTTAAATTTTTTATAAAGGTCAACTGGAAGACCATCTGGTCCTGCACTTTTTCCTGATTTCATATTATCAATGGCTAGCCCAACTTCTTCTTGACTAATTTTAGACTCCAATATCTCCCTGTTTTCATTTGGAATACACGGTATAGATAGTTCGTTCAAAAACCCATTTAGTTTTGTTAAATCAGGTTCATTTTTGGTATCATATAATTTTTCATAGTAATCTCTAAAGGCTCTATTAATTTCTAAAGGATCTATAACTACCTGTCCGTTACTTATAATACTGGTAATTGGTGTTTTAATTTCTAATTGTTTAATCTGCCATGCTAATAATTTTCCTGATTTTTCACCTTGTTCATAAAAAGATTGTTTCAATCTTAGAAGACTCGAGGCAGCTCTATTCGCTGATTTTTTGTCTTATTCAGCTCTCAAAATCAGTAATTCATTCTCCAACCTTGGGTCACTTCCTGCATACACTTTTTCCTGAAGACTTTTTATTTTATGTTCCAATTTAGCTCTCTCCTCTCGAGTCTTCTTAGATTTTGATCCTGTATAACTAATAATATGTCCCCTAATAAAAGCTTTGAAAGCCTCCCACTTTACACATGCTGATGTTTGTGTAGTATTGATGTCAAAGAACTCGTCTATCTGTTTTTCTATATACTTGACAAATTCCTCATCCTGAAGCCATTTATGCTGAAATTGCCATCTACCTGATTCCTTTGTCAATTTTTTATCTACATATATTAGACAACAGGGTGCATGATCAGAGATCACGATGTTATCATAAAAGCAGTTTTGAATCTTGGACCTTAATTCTGTGGAAATCAAAAAATAATCAATACATGAGAATGTCTTGTAGGTACTGGAATAACAAGAATAGGCTTTAACTTGTGGTTTCATTTCTCTCCATATATCTAACAATCTCAATTCTTTCATAAAATGATTAATAGTCATCCTACATCCAATGTGCGTACAATCCAGTCCTGTTGATCTATCCACACCTGGATTCAATGTACAATTAAAATCCCCTGCTATTATATGTTGCCCTGTAAGTGATGATAAGATGAGAAATAAATTAGCAAAGAACTTCTGATCATCTATATTGGGACCATATAAGTTCACAAGATTTATATTTTCTAATAGCAAAGAACCTTGAATGATTACATATCTTCCAAATTTGTCTCCAATTACATTTTTCACTTGAAAAGGAACTGATTTATGTATGAGAGTCATAACTCCCCTGGCTCGGGATGAAAATGAAGAGGTGAATACACTTCCCTGCCATCTACTCCTAATTCTTTTAACATCCTCCTCTATCAGATGAGTTTCTTGTAAAAACACAATTCTTGAACCCATGTCCTTTATTTTATTCATAACTTGTTTAAGTTTTTTTAAATTTTGTAGACCTCTGCAATTCCATGAAGTTAAATTAAGATTAACACTTTGGTCCATGATCAATAGAGAGTTTGGGATTACCTTGCAGTGTAAACATGCTCATACAGAGAAGCAAAAACATGAGTGGTTGAACATTCATCCTACAAACTACACACAAACAAATTTCCCCTTCCCACACTTGTGGCAAACCCCCCAAAATCAAAAGAAAAATTCTGTCTCCCGATATAGCCATCGACCGTTCCACACCCACGGGGAACAGCCTAAGCCACTCCTTCTTCATCCTCCCAATCACCCTAACTCTACTGCTTTTAATGACGTAACATTAACTCTCCTCTGTAGATTTCCAACTTAACTCCAAAATTTTTAACAACTTTGTACATCATAGTTTTTTTTTTGTTTGTTTTGTTTTTGTTTTGTTTTTTTTAATATATAATACAATCTATATTTTGTAAACTTACTATTTACTTCAAGTCAGTCAGATGCCTGTGCAAATGCTTAATTATTCTACCTTATATTTTGTTCATGCTTAGCTCCCACCAGTCTCTTCTTCTTCTTTGATCTTCTTGATGAACTCCTGCGCCTCCTCTGGGGTCTTGAAGATGTGGGTTCTGCCCTCATACGTGGTCAGCAGTCTCGCAGGATAGATTACACCATGACGAATCCCAAGGTTGCGCAGCTCCTTACATACGGGATCAAACTGCTTCCTCAATTGCTGGATTCCTGTGGCCAAATCTGGGTAGAACCGCACCTGCTGGTCCTGGTGTTTAATCTCTCCTTTAGCTCGTGCAGCGTTGAAGATCTTCATCCTGTCTCTGTTGCTAAGAAACTTCATAATTAAGGTCCTCGGCGGTCCCTTATCTCTCCGTGGGCCAATACGATGTGCTTTTTCCAGAACCACTGCTGATTGCAACTCCTCGCTGCCCAGCACCTCCGGAATCCACTTTTCCAGAAAGGAACATACGTCCCGACCTTCTGATTCCTCTGGAAGACCCACCAGCCTCAAATTATTCTGTCTCGACCGAGATTCCAAATCCAAAATATTATCTTCCAGAGATTTATTTTTTTTTTCCAAAGTGCGCACCTTTAATTGAAGACGGGTGACGTCATCTTCAGCACTAGCGAGACGGAGCTCCATCTGCGCCGTTCGTTCTACACAGTCACCCAATTCCTTTCTTATTCCTTCCAACGCTGTCATAATCCCATCAAATCTAGAGGAAAAGTCCGCTCTCATTGAACTCATGGCAGCCATCAGCGCATCTGCGCCATTCCCCGCAGATATCGCACCGTTGCCAGCCTCCTCCGCCATATATGGAGTTTTGTTTGCTGCGTCACAGACCTGAAAGTCCGTTAATTTGGACTGTTTCGGCGGCTCGCTTTTTCCTTTTCCTGGTTTTCCAGCCTTAGGCTTCGCCGACATATCCTCGCCCAAATGCTGGGATACGTTCTGTCCCAAATGAGAGAGTTATTTGCCGATTTTTTTTCTCCAGGAGCAGAGCAGAGCGAGACACGTCCGTCCTACGTGGCAGCCATAACCGAGCCCTATTCTTAAAAACAGAGATCGAGTCTGACTCCCGAATCCAGATTGGCAGCTGATTCCACAGGAGAGGAGCTTGATAACTGAAGGCTCTGCCTCCCATTGTACTTTTGGAGATTCTAGGTATTACAAGTAATCCTGCATTTTGGGAGCGTAGTGCTCTGTTAGGATAATACGGTAGTATCAGATCTTTTAAATAAAAAGGAGCCTGATTGTTTAGAGCGTTGTAAGTAAGAAGAAGGATTTTAAACTTAATTCTAAACTCTATGGGAAGCCAATGAAGGGAGGCCAGAACCGGAGAGATATGATCTCTCTTTCTAGTACCTGTTAAAACTCTTGCTGCAGCATTTTGGATCAGCTGAAGACTTTTTAAAGATGTTTTAGGACAGTCTGATAATAAAAAATTACAATAATCTAATCTCGAGCTAACAAAAGCATGGATCAGCTTCTCAGCATCACTCTGAGACAAGATGCTCCTTATCTTGGCAATATTACACAAATGATAGAAGGCAGTCTTAGAAACAAATTTAATATGTGAATTGAAGGGCAAATCCTGATCAAAAATAACTCCAAGGTTCCTCACAGAGCTATTAAGAGAAAGAGTAACTGCATCCAAACTGAAAGTTTGATTTGGAAAGGAATTTCTAAGGTTTTTTGGACCAACAAGAATGACTTCAGTCTTATCTGAATTTAATAGCAGGAAATTACAAGTCATCCAAGCTTTGATTTCCTTAAGACAGGCTTCTAACTTGGCTAATTGATTACTATCATCTGGCTTCATTGACAGGTATAATTGTGTGTCATCTGCATAACAATGAAAATGTATACAGTGCTTTCTAATAATGTTGCCTAACGGAAGCATATATAAACTAAAAAGAGTAGGGCCTAGCACAGATCCCTGTGGAACTCCATGACTAAGCTTTGAGTTGAAAGAAAACTCATTATTTACATGAACAAACTGGAACCTATCAGATAAATAAGATCTAAACCATTGCAACGAAGTTCCATTAAGTCCAACATAGTGTTCTAATCTATCAAGTAGAATATTATGATCGATACTATCAAAAGCTGCACTAAGGTCTAAAAGGACAAGTACAGAAACTAGTCCATTATCAGATGCAATGAGGAGGTCGTTAGTGACCTTTGCTAAGGCTGTTTCAGTACTATGATGGATTCTAAACCCAGATTGAAACTCTTCAAGTAAACCATTTCCCTGCAGGTGGTCAAATAATTGCGTAGCAACAACTCTAAGATTTTTGAAATGAAAGGGAGATTAGAGATTGGTCTATAGTTAGCTAAAGCTCCTGGATCTAGCGCTGGCTTTTTGAGTAAGGGTTTAATTACAGCCGTTTTAAAAGCCTGCGGTACATGGCCTAAAGTTAATGAAGAATTGATTATATGAAGAATAAAGCTACCAATAAGTGGGAAGACTTCTTTAAATAACCTGGTAGGAATAGGGTCTAAAAGACAAGTTGAAGGTTTGGATGAGGAAACTATTTTGTCTAACTCACAAAGGTCGATTGGAGTAAACTCATCAAGACAGACATCAATAGAAGGAGTTGTAGTAGTTACAGTATTTAAGTTAACTGTGGGAAGAATCTGATTGATTTTATCTCTGATGGATGAAATTTTATTATTGAAAAAGTTCATAAAGTCCTGACTAGTAAGCTCTAAGGGAATGCTAGGATTGACAGAGTCCTGACTCTTTGTCAACCTGGCTACAGTACTGAAAAGAAACCTGGGATTATTCCTGTTCTCTTTTATTAATGCAGAGTAATAACTCGTTCTAGCTTTTCTAAGAGATTTTTTATAAATTAAAAGATGATTTCTCCAAGCTAAATAGATTTCATCTAAATTAGCAGAGCGCCATTTTCTTTCTAATTGACGAGTCTTCTGTTTTAAGCTACGAGTTTCTGTGTTGAACCAAGGAGTTAGAAATCTCTGATTAGACTTTTTCTTTTTCAAGGGGGCCACCAAGTCTAGAGTCTGATGCAGAGAAGCTGTAACACTATCAAATACAGAAGGAGCAAGCTGTCTATAGCTTATTTCCGTTGTGTTGACACATGGCATAGAGGAAACAATCTGCATAAATTTGGAAACAGCATCATCTGAGAGGCATCTACTGTAATAATATTTTTCTTTAGGAGCCAAATAGTCAGAAATAGTAAAATCAAAGGTTAACAGACAATGGTCTGACAGTACAGGGTTATGAGGAGACACTACAAGATTTTCTATTTCTATGCCATATGTCAGAACAAGGTCCCATGTATGGTGGAGGTAATGAGTAGAATTTCCTACTTTCTGAGAAAACCCAATCGAGTCTCTTCGCTTCTGCCCTTCAGAGAGAACAGACGCTTTTTCCTTTGCTCCCTCTTTTACCCTCCTTCCCTCCCTAACTGAGAATCCCAGCTTGCTGTCTTGTCTGCGTCGCTGTTCTTCTGGCTGAATCTTGATCCAAACGAAAAAAAATGGATTTGGTGAGCGGCTTTAATAAAATTAACAACATTTTACATAAATTCGGGCCAGGGGGAGCCCCTGTGGAGAGACCCATGGATTGGAACGCATGTGTCTGCATGATTCGACTGATGATGTGGAAACATCTATCTGGTTTGGCTAGGATCACAGGATTTTCTGCTGATTGGCTCTGGAGTTTTCCTGGTGTATCGAAAATTTAACTGGAAGAGCTAATCAAAAGCGGTCCCGGCGTAGCTGCTTCTTCAACAATTCAACCAGACGGGGGAGTGCACTAACTAACGGCAATGACTAACATGGAAATTACCATCTGGTATGCACTGTAGAGGAATGGATTCTACCGGACATGTTTACCCATGTTCTAGAAGGGAAACATCTGGAGTCATTTTTGGTGCCTCCAAGGAATGGATTTAAAGCCTATGTATGGAAATTACGAACACAGGATTGCAAGAGATGAAAAAAATTCTATGCTCTGAATGATCTGTGTCTATCAGACCTTGAATTCGATGCCCTGTTGACTATTTTCCTCCTGGATTAAGACAAAACAGAAGATTGTGCTTCTCTTCATAAACATTCTGGGGCTGCATCTGAACTCTCAAGGACATGTGACTGGCTCAGGAAATTTCCATCTGCCATGCCTCAAGGACATGCTTCCGAGTTTCAGACACTAAGACATAACATCTCGGCTGGGAGAGATTTTGCTGCCTCCAGTAACTGATAAACACCCACCTGCATTCAACATACACGAACACACTGACTCATATACTGAATTACACCCATCCATTCACTGACCCTCTCTGACTTTTGGTCTTTTGGTTTTTTGTGGTTGATTGTTGCTCTGTGCTATTGAGAGATTTTTTTTCATTGTAATCATAATCTGCTTAAATATTCATAAGCTGTATTCTGATAACGAAGTTTTTTTTTCTCTCCTCCCCCATTGTGTCGTTCCCTCCCCTCCCCTTCTTATCTATCTCTGTTTGATGAGGCGCCTATTATGACTGCTGTGTCATTGTGTCGCGCTTGCACGCGCACCAATGTCAAGTCAAATTCCTCGTGTGTTTTTTACATGCTTGGCAATAAAGTTTATTCTGATTCTGAGTCTAATATTGAATTGAATGCCACATTAAGGCAGTCACTATCTACATCCACATGTATATTAAAGTCCCCTACTATAATTATTCTATCAGATTTCAGCACTAAATCAGCTAAGAAATCAGCAAATTCAGATAAAAATTCTGAGTAGGTTGATGGGGGACGATAAACTATGGCAAATAAAATTGGGTTTAACCTGAAATTGCTAAAGTGCCCAATACTGAGGACCAGGCCCTCAAAGGAATTATAACATGTTTTTTGCTTTACATTAACTAGTAATTTGGAATGGTAAATTGTTGCTACTCCTCCTCCACGACCAGAACTTCTGGGATTTTGACAGTTTAAATAACCAGAGGGAGTTGATTCGTTTAAACCAACATAATCCTCTTGCCCTAACCAAGTCTCTGTAAGGGAAATTAAATCAATCTGATGATCAATTAACAAATCATGGACTAACAGAGACTTGGGAGTTAGAGACCTAATATTTAATAAACCACATTTAATTTTTAAATTATGAGGAGGAACAGAGGCCAAATCATTCAATTTAGAGGCTTTATGTTTAATTTGAGTTTTACCAATATTTTGCTTTATCACTTTGGGATGCTTATACATTATATTTTTATTTACTTTGGAGGGAGCAGACAACGATTCTCTGATGGGGAAGACAGGGGCTAAGCTGAGGGGTGGCGGATGAAGAGGAGCTGCAGAGAGGCGTGTAAGACTGCGACTCTGCTTCCTGGTCCCAACTCTGAGTAGTCAGGGTTTGGGAAATTTGGATAAAAAAGATGCCAGATTGTTAGATAAATGAGAAGCACCATCCAAAGTGGGATGAATGCTGTCTCGTCTCATAAGACCAGGTTTTCCCCAAAAAGAGCTCCAATTGTCAATGTAGCCCACGTTATTTTTAGGCCACCACACAGACAGCCAGTGGTTCAAGGATGACAAGCAGCTAAACATGTCATCACTGGTCAGATTGGGGAGGGGCCCAGAGAATACTACAGTGACAGACATCATTTTTGCAAAGTCACACACCGATTCTATATTAAGTTTCGTGACTTCCGACTGCCGGAGACGGATGTCATTAATGCCGGCGTGAATAACAATTGTGGAGTATTTACAGTTACTTTTAGCCAGCATTTTCAAATTTGACTCAATTGTCGCCTGCTCTGGCCCCAGGAATGCATTTGACTATGGCCGCTGGAGTCTCTAGGTTCACGTTTCTGACTACAGAGTCGCCAATGATCAGAGTTTTTTCCTCAGCGGGTGTGTCGCTGAGCAGGGAAAAACGATTAGAAACGTGAACAGGTTGGTGGTGTACCGGGGCTTTGCGACTAGGCCTCCTTCTCACCGTCACCCACCCAGTCTCCTCGCTGCTGAGGAGAGCCGAGGGACCGCTGACAGTGGGGCCTAAGCTAGCTAGCTCCGCTGCAGCTAATGGGCGTCCGTTAAGATTAACTGGCGCAGATGGTGTTTCAATGCAGCGGAGCCGGGATTCCAAATCAGACAACCTCGCCTCGAGCGCCTCAAAAAGACAACATTTATTACATTTACCGTTACCACTAAAAGAGGCAGAGGTGTAGCTAAACATCTGACAGAGAGAGCACACCAGAGGAGGAGAGGAAAGAGAGCTAGTAGCCATAGCTAGTGGCTGGAGAGCAAACCACAAAGCAAACCACACAGGCAGACAGCAAAACAGGAAGTGACGATACGTTACCACAAGGAAGTGACGATCCATTCATCATCATCACCATTAGGCGCTGGGTTTTTCTTCGTGGGCAAGAAGGACGGCTCCCTTCGTCCCTGTATTGACTACCGTGCCCTAAATGACATCACGGAGAGGGACCGCTACACCTTGCCCCTAATGGACACCGCCTTCCACTCCCTCCAGGCGGCGACTTGGTTCACTAAGCTGGATCTTCGCAGCGCATACCACCTTGTCCGGATCCGGGAGGGAGACGAGTGGAAGACAGCCTTCCGTACCCCGAACGGCCATTTCGAATACCTGGTTATGCCGTTCGGGTTGACCAACGCTCCAGCAGTTTTTCAGCGCCTTATTAAGGACGTCCTCCGGGATTTCATCGGCCTGTTTGTGTTTGTCTATCTGGATGATATCCTCATCTTCTCCAGATCCAGGGACGAGCACCGGGTCCACGTGAGGCGGGTTCTTCAGAGGCTGCTGGAGAACCGGTTATATGTCAAGGCAGAAAAATGTGAATTTTACGCCAAGACTACGTCCTTCCTCGGGTTCGTCATCTCTCATGACCAGGTGCTCCCGGACCCAGCAAAGGTTAAAGCGGTGGTAGAGTGGCCCACTCCTACATCAAGGAAGCAGGTACAACAGTTTATTGGGTTTGCCAATTTCTACCGCCGCTTTGTCCCGAACTTTGGAGCCATCGTCGGTCCTCTGACCCGCCTCACCTCCCCTAAGACCCCGTTCCGATGGACTGAAGAGGCCGCAGCTGCTTTCCAGGCGCTGAAGGCGGAGTTCTCCTCCTCCCGGGTCCTCAGCCAAGTCGACCCCACGCTGCAGTGCATCGTTGAAGTGGACGCTTCGGACACGGGGGTGGGGGCGGTGTTGTCTTAGCGGTCACCTACCGACGGGATCAAACGGCCCTGCGCCTTCTTCTCTCGGCGCTTGTCCCCAGCGGAATGTAATTATGACGTGGGGGACAGAGAGCTCCCCGCCATCAAGCTCGCGCTTCAGGAGTGGCGCCACTGGCTAGAGGGGGCTGCCCTGCCGTTCGTGGTTCTCACCGATCACAAGAACTTGGAATATTTAAGATCTGCCAAACGTCTGAACGCCCGCCAGGCGCGTTGGTCCTTGTTCTTCGCCAGGTTCCGCTTTAACATCACCTTTAGGCCTGGCTCCAAGAACGGCCTACCCGACGCCCTCTCTAGGCAATTTGCCCCTGAGGCATCAGAAGACGCAGTCCACACCATCTTGTCCAGGTCGTGCATCGTGGGGGCCGTCTCGTGGGACATTGAAAGCAAGATCCGGAAGGCGCAGGAATTGGAACCGGACCCTGGCGGCAGACCAGAGGGGAGGCTTTTTGTGCCGTCCACTGTTCGGGGGGAGGTCATCCACTGGCTTCACACATCTAAGCTCACCTGCCATCCTGGGTCCTCCCGGATGATCGACCTACTCCAACGATCCTTTTGGTGGCCGGGTCTGCGGAGGGACGCTGCCCGCTACGCCCGGGCCTGCCCTGTCTGCGCCACCAGCAAATCAGGTAACGCCCCCCCCCGCGGGCCTGCTCCAGCCCCTGCCCATCCTTGGCAGGCCCTGGTCGCATATCGCCCTGGACTTCGTCACCGGTCTCCCTGTCTCCAACACCTTCGACACAGTCCTGGCCATCGTAGATCGTTTCTCCAAGGCCGCTCACTTCATTCCATTACGGGGGCTTCCATCTGCCTTGGAGATGGCGGACCTCCTCATCCAGCACGTGGTCAGGCTGCACGGGATTCCGGTAGACGTGGTCTCGGACCGGGGTCCCCAGTTTTCCTCGGACGTTTGGAGGTCTTTCTGCAACGCCCTGGGAGCCAAGGTAAGCCTCTCCTCCGGCCATCACCCCCAATCCAACGGGTAGTGTGAGCGGACCAATCAGTAGCTGGAGGCTGCGCTCCGCTGCATCACTACATCCAAGCCTGCGTCTTGGAGCACATACCTCGCCTGGGTGGAATACGCCCATAACACCGCCCGCTCTTCTGCTACCGGGATGTCCCCGTTCAAGGCATCCCTAGGCTACGACCCCCCTCTGTTCCCTACGCAGGAGAGTGAATTGACTGTCCCCTCAGTTCGGGCGCACCTCAGGCGGTGCCGCTCCATTTGGTCTTCGGCGCGCAGCGCACTTTTATGCACAGTGGAGCGCAACAAGTCTACGGCGGACCGGCACAGGAGACCTGCCCTTGCCTATCAGGTAGGCCAACGTGTCTACGTGACCACTCAGGACATCGTTCTTAAGGGTGAGAGGAGAAAATTGGCACAGCGTTTTATGGGCCCATACCCCATCACCAGGATTATCAACCCGGTGGCTGTGCGTGTGGCTATTCCCCCCTCCCTCCGCATCCATCCCACCTTCCACATATCCAAGGTTAAACTGGCAGTCTCCAACCCCCTTTGCCCTCCCCCTGCTGCGCAGCCCGCGCCCCGGATGATTGATGGCCATCCGGCCTGGCCAGTCTCTTCCATCCTGGACTCTCGGCACCGGGGTCGCGGGTTACAGTACCTAGTAGATTGGGAGGGCTACGGACCTGAACATAGGCAATGGGTGCCCTCTTTGTTTGTGTTGGATCCGTCCCTCATCACTGAGTTCCACCGAGCGCACCCGGAGAAACCATCGCCAGGAGGCGCTGCTAGAGGGGGGAGCACTGTCACGTCTCGCCGCTCATCAGCGGCACCAGCTGTGCGCACACCTGCACCTCGTCAGCGGCGAAGGATTTAAGCCGCCTCGCCCTGGGCTTCGGCCTGAAGCCGTCTGTTCACATCGGCATCACTTGTTGCAAGGAACCCCCGTCACCAAGCAAGATACCAAGTAAGGATCTCTTACCTTTTCCTCCCAGTCTGCTCCCCTGTGCACAGGTGGATTTCCCGGCGGCGGACAACCTTCTCCAGCCATCATCTCCTCACTGCTGCCTCAGGTGCTCCAGGTCGCCGTCTACCGGGCTATGCCCTTGCTACGCCAGCTACCTGCCCAAACCAAGGTTGTCCGGCTGAACGGCTGCCTGCCCCCGTGCCTGACGCAGACGCCATCACCAACACATACACATCTTGTAGACACGCACCCATACACACTTGTTGTCAATAAAGCTATTGGATTTACCCTGAGCCTGCGTGTGTGTCTCCTGAGCCGTGCATTATGTCAGAGTAGCTTTGGGCGTCTTTCTTCTCCTTATGCCTGCATCTCACACGGCAAACAGGAAGGGGAAGTGATGCACAAGGCATATGCATTAGAACTAAATACAGCCAAAAAGCAAAAAATAACAAAATAGACATCAATCCCAGGATAAAGCTTAAATGTGTGAACAAATAAATACAGTTAACATTTTGAAGAAAATAAATTGATTGACAATAGGTGTAATTCACCAAAGTTAAAGTCCTTTGCCACCATGTGGTGCCTAACCACCAACACAGTGATAAGATCAAACAAAGTTTGTAACTGCAGATACAATTATGGTAGCAACTTCTGGTACTAGTTTAGAATGTATGGTTGTCACTGAAACGGGACACTTTTCCTTGTTTTAAAAAAAAAGAAAAAAAAAAAAAAAGACTCCGGCATCAGAAATGCGGGAACACGGCCTTTTGCACCTCAAAAACAGTAATATAATTGTACCACTTCTCACGACTATCAAGGGATGAGAAGATGACCGTAAAAAGTTGCCTGGTAGACAGTAGCTCCATTTGTTAGCGCCGCTGCTAAGATGCTAGTGCTGTAAACAAATAACAGCTCTGATATCAATGTCTCCACCGCAATAAAGACGGCTGCATTTTGTTAAAAGATGTTTGACAATCAAATTTACCTCAGAGCAGACAGAATTTAGTCAGAGCCACAAAGAACCACAACACTGTGCTTGGCTGTTTTAATGTCGGGGTAAATACAGACAGCTGCAGCTGTTTGTTTTACTCCGACATTAAAATGCTCATGCTGCTGTCATGACATCAATGCTTGTTATTTAACGTAATACGTACAGACATTTTCTGGCAGTTCAGAATTTTACTGACCTATATTTTGTGATGATTTAAAAATTAACGCATGCTGAAGTCCATATCATTCCAAGGTAGTGCAAAGAATGCAAAATAAAAAAAAAAAAAAATTAAAAAAAAGGATCTTTCTTAAATCGTTAAGCCTTAGGAAGCAAATTGTTACCATTTTTTATTTTACTTCATGCAGCCTTCATTCTGGTGACATAACACAAATGTCAGATCTGTGACATTTATACAAGTGAAAACATACCTGATGTGCTTTTGTGTCTGTCCTGTGTTTGTACCACCAATCACATCAGCAGTTTTTTTTTTTTTCATATTCAGTGCATGATCTACACATTGCCAGTGAGAAGTCTCCATTTATACAGTCTATGGCACAACTACAAACACCAGCAACAAGTACCAGAACTTGTCATGAATGCCCATGCGGGCCAGGAGAGGCAGACCCACTCGCAGGGTGTGTCAGTGCAATTTAATAAACAAAGGGATGAATACTAAATGCTCCAACAGGCTAGTGGTGAGCAAAAATATAGAGTGAACATGGAACGCTCCCAAACCTACTGGTGAGCGGAAGGAAAATACACAAAAACCCCAAAGCACTTCAACAAACAAACTGGTAAGTGCCAGGAAGATATAGCAACCCTAAACACTCCAAAATATAAACTGGTAGGCGCTGGGTTACTTACAGGGAATAATCACCGGAGCAGGCAGAGCTCCGATGAGAATGGAGACAACACAAAATAGCTGCAAGGCAGAGTGAAAATAACAGAACTTAAATACCACACAGAGATGAGTTGCAGGTGTGAATCATGAGTGAGCCGTGACCTAATTACCAAGCTGCCACAGCTGAGCAGACAGAGCAGGCAGTGGCAGCTGGTAGGGGGAGTCTGGTGAAAAAGGGGAAGAACTCCGTCACACCCCAAACAAATATACAAAGACTAACCACCAAATAATGGCAACCAACAATCTAACGTGGAAATAAAGTTAAACTTACTGACTGATTTAACACTACCTCAGCCAAAACCGGAAGCTCCGCCCATAATCGTTCCTACAGCGGCACCCCCAGGAATAAGGTGGATAAACCCTGTTTAAATTATGACTCCACAGGGCCCTAAAAACATTTGCAATAATACAGTGATCCCTCACTTATCGCGGTTAATGGGTTCCAGAACCGACCGCGAAAAGTGAAAAACCGCGAAGTAGCGTCACCCCAATGACGTCATCCATAAACAATACGTACGTTCATTCTCTCACTCTCTCTCTCTCATATGATATGTGTGTGTGTGTGTACGTGTACATACATACGTAGATGTAAACAAAGTGTACATAAATATGTTTTTAGAACTCTTTTATTCTTATAACAAGATACGTAACTCAAGATGAAGATGATTTACTGCACAGGTTAATGAGAGCTTTACTGCTCCTCAGGTGACGCCTCATCGTGAGGTGCTGGAGGCTCAGGATCAGCGAGGGCAGCTTCCGATAGAGCTGAAGCTGCAGGAGGCGGCGTAGTGCCTCGACGGGAAGACTATTTCGCACAAAATGGCACAAGAGAACAGCAAAAAGTTCCACGCGGCGAGACTAAGTAACACGAGCGATAAAAAGCAATGAATGCGGTCTTTCTTCCCTTCATGGGTGCTTGGCAGGGAGAGGAGGTGGGTGAGACGTCTCAGCCAATCAGCTTGCGGGGTGAAACGTCTCGGCCAATCAGCTTGCGAGATTTCCGAGCCCAGCCAACACGACAACAGCGAACAGAGAGTTGTGCTGCTCTCCGTGTTGACACGTGATGGTCTAATGTAGTCTCCCTGCCTTCTGCTAGCGCCCGCCCATTATTTCTCAATTTTGAATTTTTGATGAATATTTTTGAAAAATCCGCGATGCACTGAGGGCGCGAAAGGTGAAGCGCGAAGTAGCGAGGGATCACTGTACTGCATACAGCGGTGTTGAGCTGTCCACCGTCACCGCAGGGGAAATTCCTCTACTGTGACAGCCCTAGTCCAAAGACTGTTGAAAAGTTATTATTTGTTAAAAAAAAAAATGGATAAATAGCACAAGCACATTCACTGTAGTCACCTCAGTTTTATTTTTTTTTCCCTTATGATCATTGATATTTCTTAAAAGACAGTACATTTATTGAAATGAAAAAAAATAGACATTAAACCAATAATACCTTTGTAAAAATCTCCATGTTGTTTATGTTTTGTCCACTAGATGGCCTGGTAGATAAAATGAAGTTTCACATGAGGCCTCGTCTATATGAACCATTTTGATGAAAGGCCTCAAGTCCTCCAGAAAGCCTCATCTGGCCATCACTAGTACTTACCTGTCCTGTCTGTTTGTCTGCTCCAGGGTGTCCAGTTAAGGGATTTACTTGGCAACACAGTTGCCCTAATAAAGGTTCTGGGAGGGACTAAATGGGTAGGATAGGATAGGGGTGTTTGGTACAGAAGTTTGAATGTATATATTAATATTGGGGTTTTTGGTTTTGGATTTTGTTGTAAGCAGTAGTGCTAAATACCATTGTGTGTTTTGTAGTTATCATTTATATTTATTTTACTTTAGAAGAGCAATTTGAATTACCCCATATATGGTTTTGTCCAGCGATAGGCCTAGTGACAGCATTAAAGGCATCATTTTACATCTGTCTGTGATGCTGGTCAGACCTCTGGTGCACTCTTTAACAGTGCGACGGCTACTGCAACAACTGGTAACATAAATAAACGTCAAAATACCATTGATCCACTGATTGCTCCTTAATTATTGTGCTACTGTGCCTCCTGCCACAATAAGCCAACTATTAGAAGCAATCACAATGAGTTGTGGAAGTCAGTGTGTTTACTGATTCTGTGTATTTTTCCCTTCTTTTGGGAAATAATTGTCTGTGCTGTTCCTTGGAGATATGAAATGTTAGATGCGTTTCAATGAACTTTTCGGATGAAAGCAGTCTAAATATTTAAGCAATCTTGCTGGAACAGTGCATAGAGTGTGGCTAAAAGCCAAATTTGATCCAGAGATTACACCCACTCACTCTTCAGTGAGATGAGCTTAAAAAAATCATTTGGCTAATATATCCTCATGTTTGAGCAAAAGTTCCCATGAGCATTGAATATAATATTGCGCTCACATACACATAGCAAGCATGTGATATCTAAATGTGTTGTGTAGCACGTGAACATAACACAAACATTTCAGTCAGGTGTTTTCTCATTTGAACAGCACTGAAAAAAAGCTACAACACCAGAATAACTAAAGAAGAGTCACATTTTCACAAGTCTTCTAAACCCCCACAAATAGTCCAATTATTTATCTTCAGATGTAGCATCATGCGTTTCATAAAAGCCAAGTAATTTTACAGCCACCATGCACTCCTGATAACAAAACCCCATAATCATAAAATACTACAGGAGGATGGAACTCTTGTATGAAATTTGAAATAGAATACATGGAGCATAAAGACCCATTTTGAAAACTCTGTTATTGCACATAAATCCCCTGGCATCGTCTCTGTGGTCCCACTGCTCTTTGCTTCTTCTTCTTTTTTTTTTTTTCTCCAGTGTTTTTCTCTCATTATAAACCACCAACACAGCAGAGAGCGAGTGCCACTGGCCACAGCCGGGCATCAGTCCTAAATGAAAACAACTCACCACTTTTCTGCCTCAGCATCAAATGAAAATCTATCTTTTATGATATGGAAGAAGGAAGAAACAGTGCACAGTGGTATCATGCTGTTTAAACCATGCTGTGCTTTTCAGACAACAAATAATAAATGTTTATTGACTGTCTAGTGCAGGTAATATACAAGATATGCTTTCCATAATGGGCTTAGTGGTGTTGTGGAGGAAGGGATAGGCGAGGCATTGAGCTGAACAACACAAGGTTTTGTTCTTTCTCCAACAACATAACAGCAAAACAGCATTTGTGGATTTCTGTGCATGCCCTTTTTATAGGTTTAATCCCATGCATCGAGGTCCGGAGCTTCCGACCACCATACATTGTGGTTTAACAAAGGAATGTGTGGCACATTAACATAACATACACGGTGTCGCTTTCACACTTTTCTTCTCTCCGCGGCTCTGGTCATTCTTACTCTCCCCGGAGGGTGCATAGACCTAACTGTCCCGTCTGTTACCCCCCGGTGACACCTCCTCCTTCGGTCCATTGTTCTCCCTTCCCCTTACCTTCTCTGGGTGGAGAAAACCCCCACACCATGCTCCCACAGTGTCACACTTGACTTGCCTGTCAGTACTATGGCATGTACAATTTTCTCGTGTGTTTCAAAGTTGATTTTGATTAATGCTGATCAGTAAAAAAGGAACAGAAACAAATTGTGATATTTTGCTGAGAATAAAACAAGACAGCAGCTCTTAAAAAAGTCTACTGTCCATCCCATCTATGGTTATTAAAGAATACATTTAGATGAATACTTTAAATAAATTTAAGGGCTTATTTGTGGAGAAGTGTGGGAAGGACGAGGCTGAGTTTATTTCTCAAGTCCAGTTTTATTCACATTCACATTCTCCAACATCCAAAAACAGAAAGAGAAAGGAATCCCCCAACATCTGTCCCTTTAATACCCTAGGACCTCAAAGCACACAGTCACATTGTCTTTTAATCCCAAATCACAATGCATCCCCCTCCAGGTCTTCTCGTCTCCACCTAAAGTCCTGGTGGTCAGGAAATCCTTCAAGGCCATCTCTTTGCATACAAAAGGCCAGACTTCACATCCTCCTGTTACCCCTAGGAGGTTCAGACCTTTTGTTCCTCTGAGACGTGAAGCATACAATAAGCATACAGTAATACCCATGTGAAGCATATGAAACCCACATATGTGCACCACATGACCCCCCCCCCAAACGTCTAAGATGGAACAACATAACCACAGATTGCATGTCATGATAAAATCACTACATATCAGTCCAAGTGCCGCTTGGGCCTCAGCCTTCTCCCGTATTCGCTGTAAGCAGGCTGTACCACCTCCGCGGCGTCTTCTTGCTGTGGAGCTGCTGCCTGAGGATGAGAACTGTTAGTCAACCTCTGTGGGTGTTCTGGGGAATGCTCTCTAGGGGGTCTGCTGCGCCGAGGAGCCTTAGCCAACTGCACAACTTCGTCAGCTACCACAAAAGCGGGTTTGAGCCTGTTTATGCCAATCCTTTCTTTTCTGCCCCCCCAAATCTAGCAAAAAACGCTTATCCCCTGTTTCCAGCACTCTATATGGTCCATCATAAGGTGGGCGTAAAGGTGGACGATGGGCATCATGTCTGACAAAAACTCCGCATTTTTTAAAGCCTTAGGCACAAAAACACGCGGAAAACTGTGGTGGACGGGGCCAGGTAGCGTGCTCAGGCCCGTGCTATTCTGTAACCGCTGAGCCGGGGAGCACTCTGCTGGATTATCTGGGAGAAATTCCCCGGGCAGCCGAAGTGGCTGTGCGAAAACTAGCTCAGCTGGGGAGGCTTCTAAATCCTCTTTAGGTGCAGAACGCAACCCCAATAAAACCCATGGTAGCTTGTCCACCCAATTTGCATCCGTAAGCGACGCTCTGAGAGCCGCCTTCAGTGACCTGTGAAAACGTTCGCATAACCCGTTAGCCTGCGGGTTGTACACGGTCGTGCGGTGGATCGTTGCCCCCAGGCTGCGGGCCATCGCTGACCAAAGTTCGGAAACAAATTGAGGGCCTCTGTCGGACGTAATGTCTGACGGGACTCCAAAACGCGTTACCCATGCCGTTAAAAATGTGCATGTCACCTCCTCGGCTGTGGTTGACGACAACGGAACCACTTCCGGCCAGCGCGTGGTGCGGTCAACCATTGTCAGAAGATGTGTGCACCCTTGTGAGGGCGGGAGGGGGCCTACGAGGTCCATGTGGACATGATCAAACCTTTTAGCTGGGATGTGAAACGGCTCCAAGGGAGCTCTCGTGTGTCTATGAACCTTGGCCCGCTGACAAGTCATGCAGGCTGCCGTCCACTCTCTAACTTGTTTGCGCAGGCTCGGCCATACAAATTTCTCTCCTACCATTTTGACCGACGCGCGCACTCCCGGGTGCGCCAGAGAATGGATCGAGTCAAAAACGTGGCGGTGCCACGCGGCTGGAACCACAGGACACGGCCGTCCAGTGGAGACATCGCAGATTAGGGGGGGCATACCGTCTTGCAGCACCCTGTTCTCCAGCCTTAACCCTGTTGGTCCAGACTGGAGCGCGCGCACATCCGCGTCGCTAATTTGCTCCGCGGCCATGGCTGCATAATCTATCCCCACGTGGACCGGGTCCGATATCGCGGCCAGCTGTCTCTGCTGCCGGCCCAACCAAGGTTCTGAAGTCTTGGCCATCGTGAAAGTCAGCGGCTTGTGGTCAACAAACGCGGTGAAACGGCGTCCTTCCAGCCAGAACTGGAAGTGGCGAATGGCCAAGTGGAGAGCTAACAACTCCCTGTTGAATGCGTTGTATTTTCGTTCGCTGTCGCGCAGGGTCTTGCTGAAAAAGGCGAGCGGTTGCCAGGCTCCGGCTACATACTGTTCCACGACTGCCCCTATGGCCACATCTGACGCGTCAGTAGTGAGCGCCATGCGGGCCGCTGGGACTGGATGTGCCAACAACGCAGCATTTGCCACGGCTGTTTTGACTTCAGAGAATGCGCGCTCTCGCTCTGGAGACCATTCGACTTTATTTGTGGGTTTTTGTTTTTTTAGTGCAGCATACAATGGTTGCATGAGCTGCGCTGCGCGGGGGAGGAAACGGTTATAAAAATTCACCATTTCCAAAAACTCCTGTAACGCTTTGACCGTTTGTGGCTGGGGAAAATTTGTTACTGCACGCACTTTGTCAGGCAGAGGAACCGCTCCTTCTGGGGAGACGCGGTGCCCCAAAAAATCAATCTCCGAACTGACACTTCGCTGGGTTGATTATTAACCCATGCTCTGCCAACTTCCGGAAAACTGCCGTGAGGTGGTTTTCGTGTTCGTCTTCGGACGCGCTGGCTACCAATATGTTGTCCAGGTAGACGAACACGAAAGGGAGATTGCGCAAAACCGCGTCCATCATGCGTTGGAACGTCTGCGCCATGCCTTTAAGCCCAAACAGCATGCGCAAAAACTCAAAAAGCCCGAAAGGAGTTATTACCGCTGTTTTGGGTATGTCCTCAGCGCGCACTGGGACCTGGTGGTAACTGCGTCCCAAGTCTATTTTAGAAAAAACGCGCACCCCCGCCAAATGAACTGAAAAATCTTGGATGTGCGGGATCGGGTAGCGGTTGTGCGCTGTAGCGTTGTTCAGCCTGCGGAAATCACCGCAAGGTCGCCACGAGCCATCAGCTTTCGGGACCATGTGAAGCGGTGAAGCCCATGGGCTCTTCGAACGCCTGATGATGCCCAACCTTTCCAGGTTGGCGAACTCCTCGCGCGCTATGGTCAGTTTAGCCGAATCCAAGCGCCGTGCTTTTGCAAAAACGGGCGGTCCGGTGGTAGTAGCAAAATGCTCCACCCCGTGTTTAGCCACGGTCGCCGAAAATGTTGGGACCGTGAGTGCTGGGAACTGAGTGAGGAGTGGGTGGAACTTACCACCTGCAGCTGTGACGTTGGCTTGTGCTGTTGGCGGGGCCACTCGAGCTGTACAGGGAATAGAATAAAAAGAGAGTGCATTAACCAGGCGTCTGTTAGCAAGATCAACCAACAAACCATGTGAGCACAAAAAATCAGCCCCTAACATGTTGAAATTGACTGCCGCTATGACGAAAGTCCACTCGAATGTACGGCCGTGTAAAGACAGAAGCAAAGTCCTCTCACTGAAGGTCTTAATCGCCGAGCCGAGCCGTTCGCTGCTGACACCCCGGGACCACTGGAAGGCGCCAGCCGGTCGGCGTAGGAAGGTGTGATGAAACTCAGCTGGGAGCCTGTGTCCACGAGGAAATGCCTCCCCGAGAGCGCATCCCTCAAGTAGAGCAGCTTGTTCTCCTCTCCAAGGGCCGCAGCTGCTACCGACCCCCGGTCTTGGCGTTTCCCGAGCGCTTGAAATGGCACGGTGGAATGCACTTGCATGCCCTCTCTGCGAAGTGGCGATGGTAGAAGCAAAGGTTGTTGTCTGCTCCGTGTTTCCTGACCCCTGCCGCCACCGTCGTCGGTGAGTCTGGTGCTGCAGCCTCTGGCCCCCTGCCATCTCCGGATGTTGCGCCTAGCTCCGCTGCCGCAGCCGTAGCCGCGCGCCGTTTATTGGCGTCGACGAGTCGTTGCACCTCCTGGCCCAGCTCGTGGTAGTCTCGTCAGGCCAACGGTGGTGAACTGGCCAGGGTCACTCTCACCGCTGATGGTAGGGTCCTGAGGAAAAGGTGGGTGAAGATGAAGTTATCATCTTTGGAGTCTCTCAAACTCAACATCTTCCCCATCAGGTCTGCAGGTCTGTTGCTCTCAAATTCAGTCAGCGCCAGGAGCCTTTCTGCTCGCTCCTCCACCGAGGGGGTGAAGTAACGGATGAGTGCAGCCTTTAACGTGCTGTACTTGTCGCTGTCTGGCGGGTGGTTGATCAGGCTCTCCACTCGCTGGGCTGTGTGGTTGTCCAGCTTTGCAACCACATGGTAGAACTTTGTGGCGTCTACCGAAATCCTCCGGAGGTGGAACTGTGCCTCGACTGCGTTAAACCAGGAGCGCGGATTGTTCTAGTAGTAGATTAGTTTATTTGACAGGGACAGTGCAATAAACATAGACAATTAATCAAAGACAATCAATCTGATGTGTTGCACATAGAGTGTATAGCTATTAGCTAATTTGCAACTCTTGTCCCTTGTACCAGACTTCTGCCAGAAGTCTGGTAGCTGAACTGTGGCTGCATTCGTTTGGCCGGCTCCTGGCGAGTCTGACTCGGGAGAATCGCCTCCGCTCATGATACGTCTTAGGGTCACCAGTGTTGAGAAGTGTGAAAGGACGAGGCTGAGTTTATTTCTTAAGTCCAGTTTTATTCACATTCACATTCTCCAACATCCAAAAACAGAAAAAAGAGTGAATCCCCCAACATCTGTCCCTTTTATACCCCAGGACATCAAAGCACACAGTCACATTGTCTTTTAATCCCAAATCACAATGCATCCCCCTCCAGGTCTTCTCGCCTCCACCTAAAGTCCTGGTGGTCAGGAAATCCCTCAAGGCCATCTCTTCGCATACAAAAGGCCCAATTTCACATCCTCCTGTTACCCCTAGGAGGTTCAGTCCTTTTGTTCCTCTGAGACATGAAGCATACAATAAGCATACAGTAATATACATGTGAAGTATATGAAACCCACATATGTGCACCACGAGGCGAAATTTATTTTCTTCAAGTTCAGTATGTTTAGTTGACTGTTACTCAGTGGCAGGAGCACTTAGAGAGATTATGACTGTTTTGCCAAAAATTTCAAAGTGTTTTCTTTTAAATGAGACCATCCCCATGAAGATGGTGCAAAGGGTTGAAGAACAGTTTTTGATTTACTTTGGGTACGTTATTTTTTGGCGTTTTTAGGGAAATTGACCAGAGTACAAGGGGTTAAAGAGTAGAGATTTGGAAATTATTAGAAGTACCTTCATTTGAAAACTCCCTACGGTCCGCAACCACTCGGCACCAAGCGGAGAGGAAAAAATAATTTATTCTGTTAGACTGTATTGTCTATAGGAGTCTGTGTTTTTCTGAAAAAAATTACAGAGAATATTCTCTTTTTCCTGTGCCTTCCTACCTGTCTGCCTGCTGCATGTTGGTCTTGACACACATCTTTCATTTTTATTTTTTTTTTTGTGGGGGGGTGCATTTGTCTGTCCGTCCAGACAGGAGATTGACAGCTTAAAAGCTCATTGACCAGGTGTAGTAATGATTTTACCTCTAAAAATGTGTAAAATGTTAATAGTTTTATGGCCTTTCTCCTTACGTGCACTCCCGCAACAGGGTGCTTTTAGGGCAGGCAGACGTTTTTCAACACAAACCCAATGCTTCGTATACGCGGTCAGGATGGAGACGTGGTGAGACGTCCACGGGCAGGCTGGGGGAGAAGGAGGAAGGGCCGGTGTTGGAAACCTCGCAGGTGAGGTTTTTTTTTAAATCACACACTCTGTTTGCTGATGTGTTCCGTTAATACTCCTGTAAACACGGAAGTGAATGCGGTGCAGCGATGCATTTGGTTGGTTAGACTGACCGTTTCGCACCAGTCAGAGACAAATTTGATTGGTGAAACTGGCGGAAGTTGACAAGGATTGGCCAAAATTGCAGGAAAGTTGCGGTGATTGGACAAAGTTGCAAGGTCGCTCAATAGTTGTGCTGATTGGCTGATTTCACGTGAATTGGCGCGATCGCAACATCACAAAATCCTGGAGGGACTGCCAAAAGGATCAGATGATGAATGTTTTGAAGTGGAAATGTACTGATATTACTGGTGATGTGATGTTTTATTCTGTTTTTATGCCAGAAATTCCGATGTCACCAAATGAGGTTTTGCAGGCCCTATTGGGGTGTAATCATAAGAAGCTAAACTAATGTCTTCCTATTATGTGCAGCATGAAGAGTGTTGGTATGATAAGGTTATGTACTGTCTGATATGTTACCAAATAGGGTAGTATGGTGAGCATCCCGCTCAGAGTATAAAAGTTCTGCTCCGTGTCTGTGAGCAGAGCAGTACTGATGGACTTCCTGTCTGATTCACTCCTCTCCTGCATGCAGAATTAAAGGCTCTCCAGCTTGCAGATCTTTGGTGTTTATTTCTTCAGGACCCAGGGAAGTGGGCAAATAAATTTTTCCACAACAGTGGTGTCAGAAGTGGGATAATTGATCACTGACTTTCGACCGTCTACGCGGACTGATCATCCCAAACAGAGTTCAGTCCTTTCCGCCGAGGTTGGCGACGGGGACACGGCGGCGGCGAAGTGGTGACACATTAGCCTGAAGAACCCACTCCACTAGCTTCCTAAATCCTGTAAGTGAATTTTGATTATATATATTGTGGTACACATATTTGAGATGCTTAGGCTGCATATGTAGTATATTACTGTTACCTCACCTCTTAGAAGGAACAATAAGTCTGGACCTCCTGGGGATAACAGGAGGGTGTGAAATCTGTCTTTAGAAATGGTTCTGAGAAGACTTCCTTACCACCAGGGTTTTAGGTGGAGAAGAGAAGACCTGGGGGGTGATGTATTGTCTCTGGGGATTGAATGACAATGTGACTCTGTACTTTGATGTCCCGGGTATAAAAAGGGGAGATGTGGGAAGTTCTTTCTCTTTTCTGTTTGAGAGGATGTTGGAGACACGTGATTGTTAATAAACCTGAATTGAGAAATAAATTCAGCCTCTTCATTTCACGCTCTCCACAATATACACTACCGTTCAAAAGTTTGGGGTCACTTAGAAATTTCCTTATTTTTGAAAGAAAAGCACCCTTTTTCAGTGAAGATAACTTTAAACTAATCAGAAATACACTCTATACATTGCTAATGTGGTAAATGACTATTCTAGCTGCAAATGTCTGGTTTTTGGTGCAATATCTAGATAGGTGTATAGAGGCCCATTTCCAGCAACTATCACTCCAGTGTTCTAATGGTACAATGTGTTTGCTCATTGTGCCAGAAGGCTAATGGATGATTAGGAAACCCTTGTGCAATCATGTTAGGTCTGCAATGCTGCAATTGCTGCAAATGGAGGATTCTTTGACGAAAGCAAAGTTTGAAGGAAAAAATTATTATTTCAAATACAAATCATTATTTCTAACCTTGTCAATGTCTTGACTATATTTTCTATTCATTTTACAACTCATGGTGGTAAATAAGTGTGACTTTTCATGGAAAACACAAAATAATTGTCTGGGTGACCCCAAACTTTTGAACGGTAGTGTATATATATACAGTATGTATGTATGTGTGTATATATACAGTATATATATATATATATATATATATATATATATATATATATATATATATATATATATATATATATTGTGGAGTGTGTAAATGAAGAGGCAGATTTGTTTCAGACGATTTATTACATACTCTCACATCTCAAGCATAGACAGAATGAATACTCCAGCAGAAACTCATCTCTTAAGTCTCATGGCATTCTTCTAGCATTTTCTCACACACAAGATGACCTTTGCGTCACACTGCATTTCACCCCCTCATCCTTGACACCTCCCTGTTATCTCACCAGGAATCCCCTGCTCTTTGTTCCCACTGTCCCTTGTCTGAGATGCTACACAATCAGGCTCTCCCAAGGTGCCACACCCCCCCCCCCCAGCATCTTAGATAGGACAATAGAATAACAGTCCACATGCTGTGATAGAACAGTTGAACATCAGTCCACATGCTGCTTGGGCTTCCGCCTTCTCCCGTATCTGCTGTAACCGGGATTCACCGCCTCCGCGGCGCTGCCGTGCCTATGGGGGGCTGTTGCTAGGGGGGGAACCACTTCGGTCTGTCCGTGTGGCTGCTCTGGTGAATCTTTTCCCTGGGGAGCTCTCCGTGGGGGTCTTCCACGCCGAGGGGCCCTCGCCAACAGCACCTGCTCGTCCGCCACAACGAAAGCGGGTTTAAGTCTGTCTATGCCAATTTTTTCCCTCCTACCCCCCAAGTCTAGCAAAAAATGCTTATCCCCTGTTTCCAGCACTCTGAACGGTCCATCATAGGGTGGACGCAGTGGAGGGCGGTGGGCGTCGTGTCTGACAAACACGAACTCCGCGTTCTTCAAAGTTTTAGGCACAAAAACGCGCGGAAAACTGTGATGGGCAGGGCCCGGCAGCGTGCCTGTGTTTGTGCTACGCTGCAAAAGCTGAGATGGGCAGCTGCCCGGAGCGGGATTATCTGGCAGAAATTCCCCGGGCAGCCGAAGTGGCAGCGCAAAAACGAGCTCTGCCGGGGAAGCTTCCAGATCCTCTTTCAGCACGGAACGCAACCCCAATAAAACCCACGGTAGCCTGTCTACCCAATTTGCATCCATCAATGAAGCCCTGAGTGCCGCTTTCAGTGATCTATGAAAACGCTCGCATAACCCATTAGCCTGTGGGTTGTACGCGGTTGTGCAGTGAATTGTAATACCCAGGCTGCGGGCCATTGCGGACCAGAGTTCAGAAACAAATTGAGGGCCCCTGTCGGACGTAATGTCCGACGGGACTCCAAAACGCGCCACCCATGCTGTTAAAAAAGCGCGCGCCACCTCCGCAGACGTGGTTGCCGCCAGCGGGACCGCTTCTGGCCAGCGCGTGGTGCGGTCCACCATTGTCAGGAGGTGCGTGCACCCCTGTGATGGCGGGAGGGGGCCCACGAGGTCCACGTGAACATGGTTGAACCTCTTAGCCGGAATACGAAACGGCTCCAAGGGAGCCTTCATGTGTCTGTGTACTTTGGCTCGTTGGCACGCCATGCAGGCTGCAGCCCACTCTTTCACTTGTTTGCGTAGGCTCCGCCACACAAATTTCTCTCCCACCATTTTGACCAACGCGCACACTCCTGGGTGCTCCAAAGTGTGAACCGATTCAAACACGCGGCGGTGCCACACGGCCGGGACCACCGGACGCGGGCGACCCGTGGAGACATCGCAGATTAGGGGGGGGCCGCCATCCTGCAGCACCCTGCTCTCCAGCCTTAACCCTGTTGGTCCAGACTGGAGCGCGCGCACGTCTGCATCGCTCGTCTGCTCCGCGGCCATGGCTGCGTAGTCCATCCCCACGCAGACGGGGGCCACTACGGCACGCGAGAGGCAGTCCACCACCACATTCAGTTTACCAGACACATGCTGAATATCGGTAGTAAACTCTGAGATCGCGGCCAGCTGTCTCTGCTGCCGGCCCGACCACGGTTCCGAAACCTTGGCCATTGCGAATGTCAGCGGCTTGTAGTCTACGAACGCGGTGAAGCTGCGCCCTTCCAGCCAGAACTGGAAGTGGCGAATGGCCAGGTGAAGGGCCAACAACTCTCTGTCGAACGCGTTGTATTTACGTTCGCTGTTGCGCAAAGTTCTGCTGAAAAAAGCGAGCGGCTGCCAAGCCCCAGCGACGCGCTGCTCCACGACAGCCCCTATGGCCACGTCTGAAGCATCGGTGGTGAGCGCTATGCGGGCCATCGGGTCTGGATGCGCCAGCAGCGCGGCATTTGCCAGAGCTGCTTTCACTTCCGAGAACGCCCGCTCTCGCTCCAGGGACCATTCGACCCTATCCGCGGGTTTCTGCTTCTTGAGCGCGGCGTATAATGGTCACATGAGCTGCACTGCGCGGGGAAGGAAACGGTTATAGAAGTTCACCATTCCCAAAAATTCCTGCAGCGCCCTGACCGTCTGAGGCCGGGGAAAATCCGCCACTGTGCACCCTTTGTCAGGCAGCGGGATCGCTCCTTCGGGAGAGACGCGATGCCCCAAAAAATCAATCTCCGTCACGCCGAACTGACATTTCGCCGGGTTGATTATTAACCCGTGCTCCTCCAACCTCCGGAAAACCGTCGTGAGGTGGGTTTCGTGTTCGTCCTCGGACGCACTGGCTACCAGGATATCGTCCAGGTAGACAAACACGAACGGGAGATTGCACAGCACTGCATCCATCATGCGCTGGAACATCTGTGCCGCTCCTTTTAACCCGAATGGCATGCGCAGGAACTCGAATAAACCGAACAGAGTTATTACCGCTGTTTTGGGTATGTCCTCAGCACGCACTGGGACTTGATGGTAACCGTGGACCAGGTCTATTTTGGAAAAAATGCGCGCTCCGGCAAGGTGAATGGAAAAATCCTATATGTGGGGAATTGGGTAGCGGTCGTGCGCTGTGGTGTTGTTCAACCTGCGGAAATCTCCGCACGGTCCCCACGAACCCTCAGCTTTAGGGACCATGTGTAGCAGGGATGCCCATGGGCTGTTTGAGCGCCTGATGATGCCCAACCTTTCCAGGTTGGCGAACTCCTCGCGCGCTATGGCCAGTTTAGCTGCGTCCAAGCGCCGAGGTCGTGCAAAGACGGGCGGCCCGGTGGTGGTGATAAAATGCTCCACCCCGTGTTTAGTGATGGCTGCCGAAAACGTCGGGACTGTGAGTGCTGGGAACTGAGTGAGCCGTGTGTGGAACTTACTGCCTGTAGCTGTGACGTTGGCTTGTGCTGTTGGCCGGGTCACTCGAGCTATACAGGGGAGAGAGTCAAAGGACAGTGCATTAACTAGGTGCCTGTTAGCAACATCAACCAGTAAACCATGTGCACACAGAAAATCAGCCCCCAGTATATGGTAATTCAGTGCTGCTATGACAAAAGTCCACTCATATGTACGGCCGTTTAGAGATAAGAGCAGAGTCCTCTCACCAAAGGTCTTAACATCCGAGCCGTTTGCTGCCAACATCCCGGGGCCGCTAGATCCTGCCAGCCGGTCAGCGTAGGTCGGCCGGATGAAGCTCTTCTGGGCCCCGGTGTCCACGAGGAAATGCCTCCCCGAGCGTGCGTCCGTCAGGTGGAGCAGCTTGTTCTCCTCCCCGAGGGTCGCAGCTGCTACCGACCCCCGGTCTTGGCATTTCCCGAGCGCTTGAATTGGCACGGTGGCACACATCTGCGTGCCTTCTCTCCGAAGCGGAGGTGGTAGAAGCAGAGCGTGTCTCCCTCGCGCTCCTTGGCCCCCGCTGCTGCTGCCGTCGGTGGCTCCTCGCCTCCTCTGGTCGTCTCGCTGGGCTCCGCCGCTGCCGCGTTGACTGTGATCGCCCTGGTGGCGATGATGATCCGGTCTGCCTCCTGAGCTAGCGCACGGTCGTCCCGCGTGGCCAGCAACGGCGAATTGGCCAGGGCCGCTCTCGCCGCTGTCGGAAGGTTCTGGAGGAAGAGGTGGGCAAACAGAAAGTGCTCGTCGTCCATGCCCCTTAACGCCAGCATCTTCTCCATGAGGTCTACGGCCGAACCATCTCCCAACTCAGTCCGCATCAGGAGCCTCTCTGCTCTCTCACCGTCCAAGAGCGTGTAGCGCTGGATGAGTGCAGCCTTGAGCGCCTCGTATCTGTTGCCGGCTGCTGGCTGATCGAGCAGGCTCGCTACGTGCTGAGCTGTGCGGGCGTCAAGCACTGCGACCACATGGTAGAATTTGGTGTCATCTGCCATTACTCCCCGGAGGGCAAACTGAGCCTCGATGAGGTGGAACCAGGAGCGCGGGTTGTGCTGCCAGAAATCCGGTAGCTTGACTGAAACCGCACATGCGTGGCTGGAGGTTCCAGTCGAGGTCGGCTCCGGGGATCTTGTCTCGTGTTCCATAATACGTCTTGGGTCACCAGTGTGGAGTGTGTAAATGAAGAGGCAGATTTGTTTCAGACGATTTATTACACACTCTCACATCTCAAGCATAGACAGAATGAATACTCCAGCAGAAACTCATCTCTTAAGTCTCATGGCATTCTTCTAGCATTTTCTCACACACAAGATGACCTTTGCGTCACACTGCATTTCACCCCCTCATCCTTGACACCTCCCTGTTATCTCACCAGGAATCCCCTGCTCTTTGTTCCCACTGTCCCTTGTCTGAGATGCTACACAGTCAGGCTCTCCCAAGGTGCCACAATATATATATATATATATATATATATATATATATATATATATATAGATAGATAGATAGATAGATAGATAGATAGATAGATAGATAGATAGATAGATAGATATACACTACCGTTCAAAAGTTTGGGGTCACTTAGAAATTTCCTTATTTTTGAAAGAAAAGCACTTTTTTTCAATGACGATAACTTTAAACTAATCAGAAATACACTCTATACATTGCTAATGTGGTAAATGACTATTCTAGCTTTAAATGTCTGATTTTTGGTGCAATATCTACATAGGTGTATAGAGGCCCATTTCCAGCAACTATCACTCCAGGGTTCTAATGGTACAATGTGTTTGCTCATTGCGTCAGAAGGCTAATGGATGATTAGAAAACCCTTGTGCAATCATGTTAGGTCTGCAATGCTGTAATTGCTGCAAATGGAGGATTCTTTGACGAAAGCAAAGTTTGAAGGAAAAAATTATTATTTCAAATACAAATCATTATTTCTAACCTTGTCAATGTCTTAACTATATTTTCTATTCATTTTACAACTCATGGTGGTAAATAAGTGTGACTTTTCATGGAAAACACAAAATAATTGTCTGGGTGACCCCAAACTTTTGAACGGTAGTGTATATATATATACATTGTGGAGCGTGTAAATGAAGAGGCGGATTTGGCTCAGACGATTTATTACACATCTCACACAACAAGCATAGACAGAATGACATCTCAGCAGAGACTCTTCTCTTAAATAACATGGCATTCCTCTAGAAGCTTCTAACACACAAAAGGTGACCTTCGCGTCACATTGCATTCACTTCATTCATCCTTCACACCTCCCTGTTATCTCACCAGGGAACCCCTGCTCTTTGTTCTTGACTAAGATGATACACAATTATGCTCTCCCCATGTGCCGCCATAATGTGTGTGTGTGTGTGTGTGTGTGTGTGTGTGTGTGTGTATGTATATATATAAATCTACAGTATTTTGTCCCTCTTGTCCCTATTTTTGTTAGTTAAATTAGCCATTTATTTCATCTTTCAGTGACCCATATCTGCACGGTCTGGCAGGATATTTCCTGTGGCAGGATCACCTTTGTACAGTCCGGCAAGTTAACTCTTGCAGCAGGACTAATCTGTCTGGTTATATCCAGCACCCGTGAATAGCGGGGTTGGGATTATAACGTTTTGGTTTGTCTGGTTTGTCCGCCTTCCACAGAGGAAGCAGGGTTTGGGGACAAGGGGGATGACTCGCCTATCACAGGGGCTGAGGTCGCCAAGGTGGTTAAAAATCTCCTTGGTGGCCGGGCCCCGGGGGTGGACGAGATTCGCCCCGAGTACCTCAAGGCCCTGGATGTTGTTGGGTTGTCATGGTTGACACGCCTCTGCAACATTGCGTGGAGGTCGGGGGCAGTGCCTTTGGCATGGCAAACCGGGGTGGTGGTTCCTCTCTTCAAAAAAGGGGACCGGAGGGTGTGCTCCAACTTTAGAGGGATCACACTCCTCAGCCTCCCTGGGAAGGTCTATGCCAAGGTACTGGAGAGGAGAGTCCGGCCGTTGGTCGAACCTCGGATTCAGGAGGAGCAATGTGGTTTTCGTCCTGGCCGTGGCACATCGGACCAGCTCTTTACCCTCTCGAGAATTCTTGAGGGTTCGTGGGAGTTTGCCCAACCAGTTTACATGTGTTTTGTGGACTTGGAGAAGGCATTTGACCGCGTCCCTCGTGGATTTTTGTGGGGGGTGCTTCGGGAGTATGGGGTATCGGGCTTGTTGTTACGAGCTATTCGGTCTCTGTACGACCGTTGTGAGAGTTTAGTTCGTATTGCCAACACTCGGTCGGAGTCATTCCCAGTGAGAGTTGGACTCCGCCAGGGCTGCCCTTTGTCACCGGTCCTGTTCATAATTTTTATGGACAGGATTTCTAGGCGCAGCCAGGGAATGGAGGGTGTCATGCTTGGTGACCACAGGATCTCATCTCTGTTGTTTGCAGATGATGTTGTCCTGTTGGCTTCATCCAGCAATGACCTACAGCTCTTGCTGGGACGGTTTGCCGCTGAGTGTGAAGCGGCTGGGATGAGAATCAGCACCTCCAAGTCCGAGTCCATGGTCCTCAGCCGGAAAAAGGTGGATTGTCCTCTCCGGGTTGGGGACAGGCTCCTGCCCCAAGTGGAGGAGTTTAAGTATCTTGGGGTCTTGTTCACGAGTGAGGGGAAAATGGAGCGAGAGATCGACAGACGGATTGGAGCAGCATCTGCAGTGATGCGGACGTTGTACCGGTCTGTTGGGGTGAAGAGGGAGCTTAGTTCTAAGGCAAAGCTGTCGATTTACCAGTCAATCTACGTTCTTACTCTCACCTATGGTCACGAGCTTTGGGTAATGACCGAAAGAACGAGATCGCGGATACAAGCGGCTGAAATGAGCTTTCTCCGTAGGATTGCTGGACTCACCCTCAGAGATAGGGTGAGGAGCTCAGTCATCCGGGAGAGGCTCAGAGTAGAACCGCTGCTCCTCCACATTGAAAGGAGTCAGTTGAGGTGGTATGGGCATCTGATTAGGATGCCTCCTGGACGTCTCCCACTTGAGGTGTTTCAGGCACGTCCCACTGGGAGGAGACCCCGGGGCAGACCCAGGACTCGGTGGAGAGACTATGTCTCCCAGCTAGTCTGGGAACGCCTTGGTATCCCCTCTGAAGAGCTGGAGCAGGTGGCTGGGGAGAGGGAAGTCTGGGCTTCTCTGCTTGAACTGCTGCCTCCGCGACCCGGACCTCCGGAAAAGCGGTAGAAGATGGATGGATGGATGGATGGTTTGTCTGGATGCACACAGGGACAACCGGTGGTCAAATCTGTAACCAGTGATGGGGTCCTCCAAAGCAAAGGAGACTCCCAAAGATCTGGAGGGTCCCAAGGTAAAATATATGACTGATAATTATGGTCCTGAAAGTGTTGAGTTTTTGGGAAAATGGATCTGCAAGAGGGGATTTCCTTCAGGGGGATTCATTTTCGGTTGAAGTGATTACTGCTTTGAGGGACAAGATTAATGTTAAAATTCAGAAAGTTCAGACATGTAAGAAACAAAGCAAGAAGAACAGAGAAAAGCTGACGCAGTTACAGTTAGAGAAGGTCACGGTGGAAATGTGGCTGGCGGAAGCAAAGAAAAGAAGAGATGAGCAGGAAATGGGTAGACAGAAGAATGAACAGAATAGAAAGGAAAGGGAACTTCACTCTCAGCAACAACAACAACTTTTGCATTCTGCTCGGGACCCTTTTCCTCCTTCTTACGAGGGTGACTGTCCACCACCCTCTACCTCTTCTGATCCTTCTTCCTCGCTGTACCCAGCACTGACCGCGTCCAAATACTGCTATCTGCCCGAGGATAACTGTCCACCTCCATGACCACCACAACAACCTGCGTTACAACAACCTGCATTAGAACCAACACCACCAACCTCCTCACCAGGTGCCAGCGAACGCCCATTCCCCTAGGGGCAGATTCGTTTGGTCCTCTCAGCCCACATCTTACGAGGCAAGGACAAGTGTATAACACACTACCTGTCACTGTTCCAATGGTGGAAGTAATGGGCACGGATAGTCTGGTTTTGGTCTTCAGGCCCTGGGTTCCGGAAGACATACCCAAGTTCGCCTCCACTCTGCCTCAACTGGAGACTGACCCTGATTACTTCTGCACCCAGCTACAAGCCTTCTGCAAAACATATCACCCCACATTCCCAGAACTGCGAAGAATTATGGCACAGAAGTGTACGCCTGCCAACATGGCCAAACTCATGCGAGAGTTAGATAAGTCCACGCGAGTGGCAACACTGGACTTCAACGCGCCAGGCAACCAGACGTATCGCAATAATCTCAGGACCTTGGTTAATGCAATAAAAGCAAAGTGTGCACATCAAGCCGATCTCTCCAAGGTGTCAGCATGCAAGCAGAAAGATGATGAGAGGCCTGGTGACTACTTTCACCGCCTGAGAAAGGTTTTTAAGAGGGAAGGGGGTATTACTGAACCTGAAGACGTCATGGAAAATGTGGGGCCCTATTCCACTCACCTCAACATGTGGTTTGTGAGTGGCCTCCTACCCTCTCTGGCTGCTGATGTCAAACAGACATGCATTGGATGGGAGACACACAGCTCTGCTGAGATCCTCCGACATCCAGAGCACCACCATCAACGCCAAACCGCCACAAACAAGAAGTCAAAGGCCAAGGAGGACAATTTGGAAAAGGCCCTCCTCACAATGGCCAAATGGGTACCAGGCCCAACTCCACCAGATCCTGCAGCAGGCCTCAATCAGTGCCGTTACTGTGGAGAAGACGAGCATTGGGTTAAACAGTGCCCATTACTGTCAACTTGCAACTATTGCAAACGAGGAGGTCACTGGGTGAGAGACTGCCCAATGAAGCCCAAGCAAACAAAGGGCAGAAGCAGAGGAGGATTCCAACGTGGAGGGCACCGCCAGTGGCAGCAACAACAGCAAGAACTACCACAACCACTCCCTCCCTCCACAGAGTGATGGTGGTCAGATAAGCCTGGAACGGCTCCTTCTCCTCCTACTCCTCCCCTTCCCCCAGCAGATGCCGTACATTCAATTCAATTCCATTCAACTTTATTTATATAGCACCATTTCACAACAACAGTCATCTCATAGCACTTTCAACTGTAGGGGAAACCCCCACAATTGCAGAAAGACCCCAGCAATCAGGCAATCCCCTATGAGCAAGCGCTTGGTGACGGTGGAGAGGAAAAACTCCCTTTGAACAGGAAGAAACCTCCAGCAGAACCAGGCTCAGGGAGGGGTAGTCATCTGTTGCGACTGGGTGAGGGGATAGAGAAGATGAAAAGAACAGACATGTAGAGAGCAAACAGCACGATGGGGACTCAATCTATGGGAGACAACAAACAGATGTTAATGACCAGCAAAAAAAAAAAAAAAAATTTCATTGAGAGTGAAGAAAGGAGTGAAGCCCAGTGCAATTAGTGGACGTCCCCTGGCTGTCTAAACCTAATAGCAGTGTAACTAAGGGAGGGTTCAGAAACACATGATCCTTCCCTAATTGTAGGCTATATCAAAAAGGAAGGTTTTAACCCTATTCTTAAAAACAGAGATCAAGTCTGACTCCCGAATCCAGATTGGCAGCTGGTTCCACAAGAGAGGAGCTTGATAACTGAAGGCTCTGCCCCCCATTGTACTTTTGGAGATTCTAGGTATTACAAGTAATCCAGTATTTTGGGAGCATAGTGCTCTGTTAGGATAATAGGGTAATATCAGATCTTTTAAATAAAAAAGGGGCCTGATTGTTTAGAGCTTTAAAAGTGAGTTGAAGGATTTTAAACTTAATTCTGAACTCTATGGGAAGCCAATGAAGGGAGGCCAGAACCGGAGAGATATGATCTCTCTTTCTAGTACCTGTTAAAACTCTTGCTGCAGCATTTTGGATCAACTGAAGACATTTTAGAGATGTTTTAGGACAACCTGATAATAAAGAGTTACAATAATCTAATCTAGAGCTAACAAAAGTGTGGATCAGTTTTTCAGCATCACTCTGAGACAAGATGCCCCTAATCTTGGCAATATTACGCAAATGACAGAAGGCAGTCTTTGAAACGAATTTAATATGTGAATTGAAAAACAGATCTTGATCAAAATTAACTCCAAGGTTCCTCACAGAGCTATTAAGAGAAAGAGTAACTGCATCCAAACTAAAAGTTTGATTTGGAAAGATGTTTCTAAGGTTTTTTGGACCAACAAGAATGACTTCAGTCTTATCTGAATTTAATAGCAGGAAATTACAAGTCATCCAAGCTTTGATTTCCTTAAGACAGGCTTCTAACTTGGCTAATTGATTACTATCATCTAGCTTCATTGACAGGTATAATTGTGTGTCATCTGCATAACAATGAAAATGTATACAGTGCTTTCTAATAATGTTGCCTAATGGAAGCATATATAAACTAAAAAGAGTAGGGCCTAGCACAGATCCCTGTGGAACTCCATGACTGAGCTTTGAGTTGAAAGAAAACTCATTATTGACATGAACAAACTGGAACCTATCAGATAAATAAGATCCAAACCACTGCAACGAAGTTCCATTAAGTCCAACATAGTGTTCTAATCTATCAAGTAGAATATTATGATCGATACTATCAAAAGCTGCACTAAGGTCTAAAAGGACAAGTACAGAAACAAGTCCATTATCAGATGCGATAAGGTCATTAGTGACCTTCACTAAGGCTGTTTTAGTGTTATGATGGATTTTAAACCCAGATTGAAACTCCTGCAAGTGGTCAAATAATTGCGTAGCAACAACTCTTTCTAAGATTTTTGAAATGAAAGGGAGATTAGAGACTGGTCTATAGTTAGCTAAAACTCCTGGATCCAGCGTTGGCTTTTTGAGTAAGGGTTTAATTACAGCCGTTTTAAAAGCCTGCGGTACATGGCCTAAAGTTAATGAAGAATTGATTATTTGAAGAATAAAGCTACCAATAAATGGGAAGACTTCTTTAAATAACCTGGTAGGAATAGGGTCTAAAAGACAAGTTGAAGGCTTGGATGAGGAAACTATTTTGTCTAACTCTAAAAGGTCAGTTGGAGTAAACTGATCTAAACAGATGTCAGTTGAAGGAGTTGTAGTAGTTACTGTATTTAAGTTAAAGGTGGAAAGAATCTGATTGATTTTGTCTCTGATAGATGAAATTTTATTATTGAAAAAGTTCATAAAGTCCTGACTAGTAAGCTCTAAGGGAATGTTAGGATTGACAGAGTCCTGACTCTTTTTCAGCCTGGCTACAATGCTGAAAAGAAACCTAGGATTATTCTTGTTCTCTTCTATTAATGCAGAATAATAACTCGTTCTAGCTTTTCTCAGAGATTTTTTATAAATTAAAAGATGATTTCTCCAAGCTAAATAGATTTCATCTAAATCAGTGGAGCACCATTTTCTTTCTAATTGATGAGTCTTCTGTTTTAAGCTACGAGTTTCTGTGTTGAACCAAGGAGTTAGAAATCTCTGATTAGACTTTTTCTTTTTTAAAGGGGCTACCATGTCTAGAGTCTGATGCAGAGAAGCTGTAACACTATCCACCATGCTATCAATTACATTAGGAGTAAGCTGTCTATAGCTTATTTTCATTGTGTTGACACATGGCATAGAGGAAACAATCTGCATAAATTTGGTAACAACATCATCTGAGAGGCATCTACTGTAGTAATATTTTTCCTTAGGAGCCAAATAGTCAGAAATAGTAAAATCAAAGGTTAACAGACAACGGTCTGACAGTACAGGGTTATGAGGAGACACTACCAGCTTTTCTATTTCTATGCCATATGTCAGAATAAGGTCCAATGTATGGTGGAGATAATGGGTAGAATTTCTTACTTTCTGAGAAAACCCCATCGAGTCTAAAATTGAATTAAATGCCAAATTAAGACAATCACTATCTACATCTACATGTATATTAAAGTCCCCTACTATAATTATTCTATCAGATTTCAGCACTAAATCAGCTAAGAATTCGGCAAATTTGGATAAAAACTCTGAGTCAGTTGATGGGGGACGATAAACTATGGCAAATAAAATTGGGTTTAACCTAAAATTGCTAAAGTGCCCAATACTGAGGACCAGGCCTTCAAAGGAATTATAACGTGTTTTTGTTAGCAAGCACATCTGCTTGCTAACAAAAAATCTGCTCCAGCCACACATACACACTCACAACCCCACACTGATACTGACCTGACTCTTGCATCATATTCAACTTCACATTTTAGAGACTTGCCTATCCTACCCATTAAGGTTTCAGGGAAATTGATAGATTTTATGGAAGATTCCGGGGCAACTAACTCAGTTTTGTCATCATCATCAGGCCTAAAGCCCCATCTCACCTCCCGCTCACTCACATCACAGGTGGCAAGTGGAGGTTTCACACATGAATTTTTCACTGAGCCGCTGCCATGTGTAGTGGATGGACATGATTTCACTCACAAGTTCCTTTTTTCACCACAATGTCCCTTTAATTTGTTAGGTAGAGACCTAATGTGCAACTTATCTCTCTGTTACTTGCACACCGCACGGGACAGTGACTCCTGACTTGACTTTTGCAAAAACCCCAACATCACTGTACATTTATGAATGGACATTGTTAGATGAAAAACAGAGCTCTGACCTTGTAGAACTAGGGAGGGTCTTATCTCCAAATTCCATTGTTTTCATGCCTCAGCACAGAACGCACTGCACATCACACCTCTCACAGGGCCCAGACAAACATTTTGAAAGTAAGTGGCTACAAGTTAAGCCCACACCATTGCAAAGCTCCCACATTATTTGGAATGCTGATTTCAGCTTTTTGTTGATCAATCTCACACCTGCTATGAACAGTGTGTATTCAATTCCTGGCAGCCACCCACACATATCACTTACAAAAACCCCATCCTCAGCATGGCATGACATGGGTCCACGAGCTCTGGCTGCATTTTATGCTGATGATTGGAAACCGTCAAACCCACTTTCTCATTTGGGCCTGAATGCCATCTCGTTCTCAACATCTCTGCAGATGTTTCGTGCAGAATACACAGTTTCACTCCCTTGTGAACACTTTATACAGACACTAGATGAGAACAGGCAGTACAGATGGGTTTGTCCTGTCACCCAATCCACCCAGTTGGAGGACTCTGACTCCATACTCTCACGTGTTCCACCATCCCTGTGGGCTGCACATAAGTATGATGTTGGGCTAATAAAAAACATGCCCTCCTGTGGTAGTAACTCCCAAATCTGATTTCAGACCCAAATGCTCGCAGTACCCACTGAGACCTGAGGCACGTGATGGCATCACCCCAGTCTTTGAGTCTCTCCTGAAAGAAGGTATTGTTGTCCCAGCTCCTGATTCACCAGTGTGTACCCCAATTTTTCCTGTGAAAAAGATCAGAGACAAAGATCAACCTGCTGAATGGCGGTTTGTTCAGGATCTCCAGGCAGTGAATGCTGCAGTTGTTCAGCGCACCCCTGTGGTTCCTAACCCTCACACCATTTTGAGACAACTTCCACCAAACTCCACCTGTTTTACAGTAGTGGACTTGTCCAATGCATTTTTCAGTGTCTCAGTCCATAAAGATTCACAGTTTTTGCTCACATTCCAATTCAAGGGGGCACTCTACATTTTCATCAGACTAGCCCAAGGCTACTGTGAAAGCCCAACCATTAAAATTCAGCCCTCAAAGACTCCGAGTTCTCTTCAGCTGACAGAAGGTTCTGTTTTGATCCAAAATGCTGATGACCTTTTACTGTGCGCGCCGACTAAGTTACAATGCCAATCTGACTCACTGAAGCTTTTGTGTCACCTAGCTGCAGAAGGCCACAAAGCTTCCAAACCCAAATTGCAATTCTGTAAACCAATGGCCACATTCCTGGGCCAACTGTCATGGTGGCCGCTGGGCCGTCATCAGTTCCAGCTGCGCGCACACCTATCATCAATCTCCAGCGAGCTATAAAAGCCAGACCCGCTGACAGCTCTGCACGGAGTCGTCTGTCAGCATCACAGAGCTACGTCCCATGTTCTCAGCCACAGACCCATGCTACGCCTGACCAAGCTCTCCACGCCTAGTCACGTAAGCCTTCCTCGCACTCACCTTGTCCAGTTGTCCTCCCCTGTGCACAGGTGGATCTTCCAGGCGGTGGATCAGTCTTCCTTGGCGGCGGTACAACTCCTCCGTCTCACCGGAGTTACTCCTCCGCCTCACAGCGCCAAGCAGCAAGCTCTCCCCCTGGCCAGCGCTCTTGTAGCAAACGGAGATCTCACAGCAGCACCTGCAAGTAAGCGGCGTTCATTATCACATTCCCCGCTGTGGTGCAGTAGTAATTCCTCTGCTTTGTGTCCCTAGGGTTGCCAGGCAGCAGCGAGGCTCGCTCAGTTCCCGCACACATCCAGCACCTCACACATTCACACATACACACACAACTATTACACACTTGGGTGAATAAAAGCTATTAAATTGTATACTCGAGTCTGTCTTCTGTTCCCTGGGTCAAACCATCATGACAGTACGACTCCGTCAAAACGATCCAGCGGACAGCGCACTGATGCGCCATCTTAACACCTTAGACGCTCGTGTAGACCAAATAGCTTATCAGCAGACCTGTAATTCTCTCCCAATTAGCACAGATTAACAGCCGGTTGGACCATCTGGAAGGGCACCAGGTGTTTCCTCCGGCCGCTGGGGCACCACCCGTCCCCGCTAATCCTCCGACTAGCCAGGTAAGCCAGACCCCCCTAACTCATCTCACTCCCGTGCCGACACCCGCCCACTTCAACGGGAAGCTCGGGGAGGCACATGGATTTCTGTTACAGTGTGAGACCGTTTTCCATCGGGTCCCGGGGTATTTTCCCTCCGACCATAGCAAAATTGGCTATATAGCGAACCTGCGAGAAGGTAGAGCGCTAGCCTGGGCTTATGCGGTAATGGCTAAGCCCAGCTATGCCCACTTAACTTATCAACAATTCTTAGCGGATTTTACCGAGGTTTTTGACCACACCAATTGGGACTCTGTGTTAACCTCCTGGCTGTTAAACCTTCGGCAGGGCAGCAGGGCTGCTGCCGATTTTGCTGTCGATTTCCGGGTAGTAGCAGCAGAGGTCGGGTGGGAGGATGCCTCGTTATGTAGTATTTTTGTCCACAGTCTAAGCCCTGAATTAAGAGACGAATTAGCAACTCGGGACAAGCCTGATAAGTTGAATGAACTAATTTCTCTTACCATAAGCTTAGACAACAGGCTGAAGGAGCGCGCCGCCGAGCGAAGGGCCTCTAGTCGCTCGAGCGTGCTGCATTCTCGCTCCTCTCGGCCGTCCCAATTGGCCCTGCCTCTTCCGGAGGAACTTCTGGGGCAGGAGGATATGATAATCAGGCAGTCAGGCATTTCGGCCGCTGAGAGACAGCGCCGTAAGGAATTGGGGTTGTGCTTTTATTGTGGTAGTGCTTCCCATGAAATAGCCGAGTGTACTTGTCGGGTAAAAGAGGAGGTCCGTGGGTCACAGTAGGGGGACTCACGGACATAGGTCAGTCAAAGCCCCTCACTAGTTGCCTCATTTCTATCCGGCTCATTTCCAAGCACATAGAACACTCCACTCACGCACTCATTGACTCAGGGGCTGAGCAGAGTTTCATCTCAGGAGACCTGGCAACCCGCTTGGGCTTCCCCTGTCAGACTCTCCGGCCACCTGTCAATCTAATCACCCTGTCTAAGACATCACTAACAGCTGTTTCTCAACAGACGGCCCCCGTGTCTGTTATTATCTCAGGAAACCACCGGGAGGACATTCATTTTTTGGTGCTGCCCACCTCCACCTCTCCTGTCATCTTGGGCTACCCCTGGCTGCAGCTGCATAATCCCACATTTGACTGGCAGGCGGGAAGCATCATCTCATGGAGTCCATTCTGGCTTAGCGCATGCCTTCAGTCGGCAGCATGTGCCCCATCAGTGTCTGTGACCCCACCTGTGTCGCCCCCCCCCCCCAGACCTGTCCAAGGTACCGGAGCTTTATCACGATCTGGGGGTCGCCTTTAGCAAGTCACAGGCGCTGTCCCTTCCCCCCCACCGCCCCTATGACTGCGCCATTAATCTCCGGGCTGGTGCCCCGCTTCCGTTGAGCCGTTTATACAGCCTGTCAGCTCCGGAGCGGGAGGCGATGGACGCCTATATTAAGGAATCACTCAGCTCTGGGATCATCAGGCCATCTTCGTCTGCGGTGGGGCAGGATTCTTTTTTGTAGGGAAGAAGGATGGCTCCCTGCGCCCTTGCATTGACTTCCAGGGTCTCAACGAGATCACTATCAAGGATAAATACACGCTGCCCCTCATGAACTCGGCTTTCGACTCTCTCCAGGGGGCTTCTTGGTTCACCAAATTGGATCTCCGCAACGCTTACCATCTGGTACGGATCAAGGAGGGCGATGAGTGGAAGACCGGCTTCCGGACCCCAAGTGGCCATTTCGAGTACCTGGTGATGCCGTTTGGGTTGACCAACACTCCGGCTGTCTTCCAGCACCTCATCAATGACGTCCTCCGAGATTTTCTGGGCTCCTTCGTGTTCGTGTACCTTGATGACATCCTTATCTTTTCGCGATCACTGGAGGAGCATCAGGTACACGTTAGGTGGGTCCTTCAGCATCTCCTGGAGAATCAGTTGTATGTCAAGGCCGAGAAGTGTGAGTTCCATGCCAGGAAGACGTCTTTTTTGGGCTTCGTGATCTCACATAATCAAGTGCTTCCCGACCCAGCCAAGGTCAAGGCGGTGGTGGACTGGCCCACCCCCTTGTCCAGAAAGCAGCTGCAGGGGTTTCTGGGATTTGTTAACCTCTATCGCCGTTTTGTGCCCAATTTTGGAATTATTGCCTGCCTGCTGACCAGCCCCACGTCCCCCAAGACCCCCTTCGGCTGGACCGAGGAGGCCGCTGCAGCGTTCAAGAAGCTGAAGGAGGAGTTTGCCTGGTCCGTGTCCTGACGCAGGTGGACCTGAATCTCCAGTGCCTGGTGGAGGTGGACGCCTCTGATTCTGGAGTAGGAGAGGTGCCCTCACAACGTTCGCCTGTTGACGGGGTGATTCGGCCATGCGCCTTCTTCTCTTGCCGCCTGCAACCCGCCGAGAGGAATTATAGTATTGGTGACAGGGAGTTGCTGGCGGTTAAGCTCGCCCTGGAGGAGTGGAGGCACTGGTTGGAGGGGGCTGCTCAGCCATTTGTCGTCTGGACCGATCATAAAAATCTGGAATATCTGAGGACGGCAAAACGACTGAACTCCCGCCAGGCCCGCTGGTCCCTCTTCTTTGGGCGGTTCAATTTTAGTATCACCTACCACCCAGGGAGCAAGAACCTGAAGCCAGACACCCTCTCCAGGCAGTTCTCGGCGGAGTCATCTGAAGAACAGGAAGAGACCATCCTTCCGCCGTCCTGCATTGTGGGCGCCCTCATGTGGGAGATCCGGGACAAAGTAAGGAAGGCTCAGGAGGCAGAGCCCGAACCAGGAGGCAGCCCCCCGGGGCGATTGTTCGTTCCCACAGCGGTCAGGAGTGAGGTTATCCAGTGGGCTCATGCCTCTAAACTAGCATGTCATCCTGGGATTTCTCGCACCGTCACACTTCTCCAAAGGGCGTTCTGGTGGCCAGGGCTGAGGACGGATGTGACCAACTACGTCCGGGCCAGCGCACAGTGCGCCACCGGGAAATCCTCATCTTCTCCTCCGGCCGGTGTGTTCCACCCCTTGCCAGTCCCTACTCGCCCCTGGTCTCATGTGGCCTTGGACTTCATGATGGGTCTTCCCCCTTCCAACCACTTCACCACGGTCCTGACGATCGTAGACTGCTTCTCCAAGGCGGCTCACTTCGTGCCTCTTCGAGGGCTACCATCGGCATGGGAGACGGCGGATCTTCTGGTGCAGCATGTGGTCTGCCTCCATGGCATTCCCTCTGACGTCGTCTCAGATCGGGGCCGTCAGTTCGTCTCCCAGGTCTGGAAGGCGTTCTGCCAGGCATTGGGATCCACGGTAAGCCTGTCATCAGGGTACCACCCTCAAAGTAATGGCCAGTGCGAACGGGCGAATCAGGAGCTGGAGGCTGCCCTTCGCTGTGTCATCTCGTCGAGCTCCTCTTCCTGGAGCACCTTTCTGCCTTGGATCGAGTACGCTCACAACTCTACGGTGTCCTCGGCAACTGGGATGTCCCTCTTCAGGGCATCGTTGGGGTATGATCTGCCACTGTTCCCGGAGGAGGAGAAGGAAGTGGCAGTGCCTTCTGTTCAGGCCCACGTCAGGCGCTGTCGCCGGGTTTGGACCACCACCTGTAGGGCTCTCCTCAGGACCATGGATCGCAACACCAGGACAGCCAACCACCACAGGAGACCAGCACCGGAGTACAAGGTGGGTCAGCAGGTTTGGCTTTCCACATGCAATGTCAATGTGCCGGCCGAGAAACGCAAGCTGACTAAGCGTTTCATCGGGCCCTTCCCCATTACTCGCATAATCAACCCTGTGTCTGTGCGCTTAGCTCTTCCCTCTTCCATGCGCATCTGCCCTACCTTTCACGTCTCCCAGGTGAAGCCCTTCATCTCCGATCCCCTCTGCCCGCCCCCTGCGGCGTTTCCCCCACCGAGGATGATCAACGACCACCTGGCTTGGGGGGTTACCGCCATCTTGGACGTCCGCTGGCGGGGTCAGGGCCTTCAGTATCTGGTGGATTGGGAGGGATTCGGCCCCGAACACCGGTCCTGGATTCGCCCAGCGTTGATCTTTGACAAGCAGCTCATCCGCGACTTCCATCGGGCGCATCCAGGTAGGATGGGGCAGGTGCCTGGAGGCACCTCTAGAGGGGGGAGTACTGTCATAGCGGCCGCTGGGCCGTCATCAGTTCCAGCTGCACGCACACCTGTCATCAATCTCCAGCGAGCTATAAAAGCCAGACCCGCTGACAGCTCTGCACGGAGTCATCTGTCAGCATCACAGAGCTACGTCCCACATTCTCAGCCACAGACCCATGCTACACCTGACCAAGCGCTTCACGCCTCATCACGTAAACCTTCCTCACACTCATCTTGTCCAGTTGTCCTCCCCTGTGCACAGGTGGATCCTCCAGGTGGCGGATCAGTCTTCCTTGGCAGCGGTACAACTCCTCCATCTCACCGGAGTCACTCTTTCGCCTCACAGCACCAAGCAGCAAGCTCTCCCCCTGGCCAGCGCTCTCGGAGCAAACGGAGATCTCACAGCAGCACCTGCAAGTAAGCGGCATTCATTATCACATTCCCCGCTGTGGTGCAGTAGTAATTCCTCTGCTTTGTGTCCCTAGGGTTGCCAGGCAGCAGCGAGGCTCGCTCAGCTCCAGCACGCATCCAGCACCTCACACATTCACACATACACACACAACTATTACACACTTGGGTGAATAAAAGCTATTATATTGTATACTCGAGTCTGTCTTCTGTTCCCTGGGTCAAACCATCATGACACCACCAAATCTCTGCTCAGGGCAAATCTCTTTCTCCTAAACGTGTGGATGTAGTTTGCCACATGGACAACCCAAAAACCAAAAAGGAGCTCCTTTCTTTTCTTGGCATGGCTTCATATTGCCACTCTTTCATTCTTGATTTCTCATGCATTGAAAGGCCAATGCGTGACATTATTCCATCCAAAGGTCCCTCACATTTTCCACTTGAGTGGTCACCTGCTGCTAATGACTCCTTTGAAAACATGAAGATGGCTCTCCTATCTCCTCCCACTCTCTTTCTCCCTGACCCCTCTAAACCTTTTGTTCAGTGTGTTAATGAAAAGTCTGGATGCATGACCTCTGTTCTCCTGCAGCCTCATGGAGACAAACTTCGGCCTGTTGCATACTATTCATGCAAACTTGACTCTGTTGTTGCAGGCCTTCCATTGTGCCTCCATGCTGTGGCTGCAGCAGAAAGAGCCGTGGAAGCATCACGTGACATAGTCCTCTACTCTCCCCTCACTCTGTACGTTCCTCATAACTGTATGCTCTTCTCCTAATAGAGCAGAAGTCTTCCCATCTCTCTCATGCCAGGTGGCTCAGATATCACTCCACTCTCCTTGAGTCACCAAATCTCACCCTTAAACGCTGTGCTCAGTCAGTGAACCTGGTCTCACATCTTTCCATCCCCTCCTGTGTGGAGGACAGTGATTGTGATCATGATTACCTTTCACTGGTTCAACTAGTCACCACTCCTAGGTCGGATCTTTTGGAATACCCCTGTCCAATCCTGACCTTGTTCTCTATGTTGATGGCTCCGCTTCTGTTGACCCATCTCTGGGCCGTAATGAAGTCGGTTGGGCAGTCTGTGATGACCACTGCACACTGTTGTCTGGCTCCTCGCCACCACACCTCTCCACTCAGGCAGCTGAACTTGTTGCATTGGCAGAGGCATGTACATATGCCTCTGGTGAATCTGTCACCATTTACTCTGACTCTCACTATGCCTTTGGTGTTGTCCATGACTTTGGCGCCCTTTGGCATGAACGCAACTTCCTCACATCTGCAGGCACACCAGTAAAAAATTCTGTTTATGTCTCCAGGCTTCTTGAAGCTATTCTTCTTCCCTTCTCTGTAGCAGTATGCAAATATGCTGCTCACACTTCTTCCTCAGATCTGATCTCAAAAGGAAATGCTCGTGCAGATGCTGCCACAAAGGCTGCAGCTCTGTCGCTCACTGCTGTTCATTTATCTTCTCCCCCCTCTCTGTCTCCCCTCCCTTCACCCACTGATTCCCTCCTCTCCATGCAGTCTCTTTCCTCCCCACAGGAACGCCAGAAGTGGACAAAGAAAGGACGTTACAAAGACAAGGCTGGTGTCTGGAGAGGCCCAAATGCTCTCCCTTGCCTCCTGGCTCACTTCTTCCATCATTCCTCTAAGTTGACACATGGAAGAGATCATGTGTCAAATGAAGGGATGATACAACCACTTCATGCTAACTGGTTTACTACTGGTTCTACTGTCTATGCTGAAAATTTTTGCAAAAAAATATCTAATCTGTGCCACTAACAATGCTCACAGGCTCTCCAAACAGATTCCAGCTGCTCATCCAGTTCCTATTGGTCCTTTCCAGCACCTAATGATGGATTTCATTGAACTCTCACCAGCAGAGGGTAAAAAGTACTGTTTGGTAATGGTTGACATGTGGTCCAAATGGGTAGAAGCCTTTCCAGCCAAATATGCCACTAGCACAGTTGTAGCTAGGGCACTGTTGTCAGAAATCATTCCCAGATGGGGAAAACCTGAGAGAATCTCCAGTGGAAATGGTAGACATTTTGTAAACAAAGCTCTAACTGATTTGAGCCTTACACTGGGTTTTGACCTGAGAAAACATTGTGCCTATCACCCGCAGTCAGGTGGCGTTGTCGAGTGTAAAAATGGCACTTTAAACAAACTGGCCAAACTTGAAGATGAAACTGGCCTGCTTTGGACTAAGTGCCTCCCATTAGCACTCATGTGCATGCGAGTTAGAAAGAAGCATAAAATGTCTCCATTTGAAATCCTGTTTGCTCGTCCCCCAACTTTAGGTTTCTCCATGGAAAAGAGACCTGCACCCACACTAACTACGTCACATTTTGAGAATGCTATGTTGGCTTATTGTTCTGCTCTGTCCTGCCAATTGCAAAACATTTCTCCCCAGGTAAAAGCTGCCCTACCGAAGCCTGCTTAAGGTGCTCTGCACAACATCCAGCCTGGCAATTGGGTGGTAATCAAAAGCTTCAAAAGAAGCATAGTAAGCGGTGGTTGGGTCCCTATCAAGTCCTGCTGACGACATTCACAGCTGTCAAGATCACAGAAAGGGCTATGTGGATCCACGCAACACACTGCAGAAAGGCCCCAGTGGTCAAGCCAGAAGAACCTGGACCAGATGAGGACGAGAAGCAGAAGTAAGTGATTAGCCACAATCACCACCCTACGTTGTAGACTAGGAAGAGAAGAAGCCAAGCCATGTGAAGACAGAAGATTGCATAACACCGCACCTGACAGTCGTCACAAACAACCTGAGTGCACGCTGAACACTGCTCAGCAGAAATATACAGCACACATGCATATTTATACTAATATTGATACTGATATGACAAACAACTCAGACTCAGAGCAGCATCAGGCTGCTGAAGAGGAACGCCACCGAAGATACCAGTGGTGCCGTCAGTTTTGGACCAAAACGGACACAGTTTGGGTGTACTTTCTTATCTCTTTCCTGACTGGGGTAATCATATACCTACTAATGCACTGTTCTACCCCACCAACCACTCCTTTCCGGACAAGATGCGAGGCAAGCCACCCCGAGCATGACCTTGACAACTATTCAAGTGACACTTATGACAGCAATGCATGGTATCAGGTGGTGCGTTTGTCAGTCAGAAAAGCTAATGTGACTGGGTCTTGTTATGTCTGCACATACCTACCACATCATGTTACTCACTCTGTGCCTATGATTCCCTATCCTCTAAACAGGTCAGAAACGGTGGGGGCATTGTTAGCACAGACTGCAATTGAAGAAGTGCACCACAATGTCACTGAATGTGATAAGGGATTTACTGTTGAAGTTGTGAGACATACAACAGAATACTGTAAGTGGCTGAATGTCAGTGTGACGGATTTCGCCTTTCGCCAAGTGAGAATTCACAATGCATCCTGTACAAATAGGAAGGCTCAGAAGCCTGTATTCACTACCAACCCCAAACTTTTTACAGCCTCAGTGTGTTTTCACCTCAAGTGTTATTACAATGGGTCTACATACTTGGGCACTACACAACGAAGTGAGGCCACTCTTAATGCTACCTGTGGTTTCCATGTGACTGGTACCCCATGTTTAAACACACTGAGGGTGCCATTTTTCACAACACCAAACCTCACTCTACCGAGTGCTTTGTGTGGACGTCAGAATAAAAGTCAATGTTCTGATAACCCCCAATTGTTTTTCCCTAGCTCAGATGGGTATGGTAGCCTCACAGCCCATGTCTGGGTGTGTGGGTCACAGGTTTATCAGTATTTACCGCCGGGATGGTGCGGTATATGTTATATGGCAAAGCTGATTCCAACCATGCGCATCATGACTAATCTCACTTATCACGCAATAGACTGGCTTTAGATATAACTTTGGCAGCACAAGGAGGGGTATGTCGCATAATAGGTCAGGAATGCTGTACATACATACCCAATGAAGGTGATAACATGACACACATTGAGTCATTTCAATGACCTACTTTTGCAACAGTTACAACAAGATGTGACTCCATCCTCTGGCTGGGACTGGTGGTCCTGGCTCACTACTGGAGGTCGGAGGGAATGGGCAATGCAGATAGGAATGATACTGTTAGTGATTCTGTTGATTTTGCTGTTCTGCGGCTGTTGCTTGATTCCAATTATCCACAATATGGTGTTGAAAATGTTCGCTATTAACTTGATGTATTACACAGCCCTCCCCACAGCTGAATAGACTTCAGCCACCACCCAGGGGAAAATGTTGAATCACACTGTCTTAGATATGTCTGAACTCCCTTTCCCTGATGACTATGATGATACTAAAGTGTAAATAGAAATGTTTGCTGTTAATATGCTACACCACTCCCCCCTACCCACATCTGACCCAGACCCACAGCCCCCTCCTTCAGGGATTTCCTGACTCCCCTCTTCCCATTCATTTGGCTTGCCCACAATCTGAGTGTCTGTGCTTGCAAAAACAGCCTCTTGTGTTCCCTTACATATTGCCAATTTTTACATGTTAATGTTTATGATGCTCTTGTTAAAACTGTATAACAGGGTACAATAGCGGATGCTTTACATTGACATTCTTGTATATATGTGATCATATATGATCAGAAGAGGGGAAATGAAGTGGAAATGTACTGATATATTACTGTTGATGTGATGTTTTATCCTGTTTTTATGCCAGAAATTCCGATGTCACCAAATGAGGTTTTGCAGGCCCTATTGGGGTGTAATCATAAGAAGCTAAACTACTGTCTTCCTATTATGTGCAGCTTGAAGAGTGATGGTATGATAAGGTCATGTATTGTCTGATACGTTACCAAATAAGGTAGTATGGTGAGCATCCCACTCAGAGTATAAAAGTTCTGCTCCCCGTCTGTGAGCAGAGCAGTACTGATGGACTTCCTGTCTGATTCACTCCTCTCCTGCATGCAGAATTAAAGGCTCTCCAGCTTGCAGATCTTTGGTGTTTATTTCTTCAGGACCCAGGGAAGTGGGCAAATAAATTTTTTCACCACAGTTTGTTACTACCTAATAACGTTATTTAACAACCTTAAAAACGTAGGTTTTTATCTTTTACTTTTCAACCAAATTTAGACAGTGGAGAGATACTTATATAAAGACATCTTTTCAACGACCTCAAGATGGCTTTTAATCCTCATTTTTCAACCAAATTTAGACTAACGTCTATATGAAGACATCTTTTCAGCGACCTGAAAAAGATGTCTCTTCATCTTTCACTTTTCAGCCAAATCCGGACTTTAGACAGTTGGCAAAGCTGTCATTTTTCCAACCAAGTTGTGCTGGGAGGGCAAGGTATTTTGAGTGGTGATTAGTCATTGGTCCATAAGTCCAGTTGTTAAAAATGGTTATGTGCATTTCAAACCCCCATTTAAACAAGTTTTCTACCACCTAATCATCCTGCATGACATCCTCCCTTCCCATCCACCACGCTACATATGTACACACTTTGTATTTACTGTACCTGTGTATATACTTATATGGTCAATAAAAATTTAATTGGGAGTCTTTTCTCATGTCTGCAGTCATGTCTGCTTTAAATACCATGTTTAATAAACTAATGTGTCCCCATGATGGTTAAGACATAAATGTGGCCTTATTTTTCAAAGAAAAAGACTATTAACTCAGGCTTAATTTTCGGGCCAATGGACCTTTGAAATAATGATCGGTCCCCTTTTGAGATGTTTCTTGCCTAAACACATACCGAAAATCAGTCTGTTGTAATTCTACAAGTTTTAGGTCTACATGCATAATCTTGGTCTCTACAGATAGACAAGACCTCACAGAATTTTTCCTTAGCATAATTAGCAATGTATATTTTACTATGACTGAGAAAACTGTGATAAACCAAAGAAGAAATAAGAATGTTTTATCTTCACCTAATTCTTTTTTATTTCAATGTTTAAAACACCATCAACAATAAATCTATCTGCGGAGATGCCACTAAATCAATTAGGCAATTTCTTGACTGCAACTGGACCAAATTGTATAGAACTGACACTTTCTGCACAGTTCTTCAGTGACTTGTAACATCTGTCGAGGGACTACAGATGAAAAATTGTTATAATTCCCCGTGCGCCACTATGCAGCGCACAGAGGAAGAAATGTAAAACCCATTTGCAGGAGTAGAACGTGCACTTTATTGACATAAACCACAAAATAACCAGTCCAGCTTACAGTCATGAAAACAGAGTTGAAATGATGTGATACAGGCCACCAGACAAACAAGGACGCTGCCCAGATGCACAGCAGCCCAGGGAGAGGGAACGCCTAGTGCCGCAGCGTAACTGTCAGCACAGAGGGAAAGGCAGACATGACTTACGGGCTGCGGCGATCCAAGGTGGTCCATGCTGTCTGGAGGATGGGGGTGAGGCAGGGTCAGCCGCTAACATCAAGGAAACCCACAATCTTAAAATGTCAGCAAAGACGGCGACGTCAGGCTGAATGTAAACATAGGTAGGTGAAACAAACATACACGGAGGAACACGCTGCCATGTATGAAGCTGAATGCTCCGACGGTCTCTTCCTATTACCCCAGCGTTAAAGTACTAATGATACTAACGAGGGAAGAGACTGCCGGTGTGGGGATGCATGGGCTGAACAATAATTAACACCATCTGTGTATGTCTGAGTGTCTGAGCGTATGAATGGGACTGAATGAGGTGCCTGCGTGTACATGTGAGAAACACCCAATAATGAGACACAGCTGATGGCACTGACAGGAGGAGGAGGCGTGCCCGAGCTGTCAGGGAGCGAAGGACCCAAATAGCTCCCTGAAGTGCCTGATGGAAAATAGGGCAAAACCAACCATGGGTCAGAACTGGGTTTGGAACCACCAAACCTAGGTTCATGACAAAAATAGCCTTTTGGCTAATTCTGGTGCATTTACAAAACTGTTCATTAATGTGCACTGTCCCTGCTAAATAAACCAATAAATAAAATAAATTTAGTGATAAAAGGACCAGGTGGACTCTATATACTTTAACTATGAAAAATAAAATTGAAGAATAAAATATTTTAAATATAAATATTTAAGTCTGCAACAGTGGTGTGATGACAAAGCCTGCTGTTGGCTCTCTGCAGAGAAAATCGGAGTTCAACAGCAAACCCCCTCCTGAAGTGAAAATAGAACCTAAGATCATTGCTCAGGTGACTGCTACAAACGTGACATCACAACAGAAGATCAACAGTGAGCCAAAAAAGATCCCTAACATGATTTCGGCACCAGAGCACAGACTCTGGTATGAGTCTGTGCTCATACCAGATCTTCAGCTTGTCAAATTCTGGCTTGTAATTTTTTTCAAAGATGTCCTGGAAGATGTCTTTAAATCTTTAATCTTTTAAATCAATTTTTAGTTAACCTTTATTTATACAGGGAAGTTCCACTGAGAGGCAACCTCTCTTTTTCAAGGATGCCCTGTTCACGCTAACATTCACACCTGGAAGCAGCCCAGTACAACCACAGAGTGACCTGTGGCCACTGATCAGTTCCACTGGAGCGGTTGAGGTTAAGGGCCTTGCTCAAGGGCACCACAGTGGGATTTAGGAGGATGGGGCAAACACTGCTATGTTAACTGTCCCACCCACATCTGATCCTGCTGGGTCGGGGATTGAACCGGCGACCCTCCGCTCACCAATCCACATCCCTAACCATTAGGCCACCACTGCCCCTGAAATTAAAATGTAAACAGGGTAAAATAAGGTAAACTGCACGTCATACATCATTGGAAAGTTCACAAGATGTAGAACAATGTCAAATATTGCTTTAATATGCAATACCACTGTTAAGAGAATCTTGGTAAGGTTCTCTCACGTGTTACTACTGAACAGACTCAATGAACAAATCTCACAGAATGTACCACCGGAAACCCAGTGCAGCTTTAGAAGTGGAAGAAGCACAATGGACATGATTTTCTGCTTGAAACAGGTTCAAGAAAAGTGTATCGAACAGAACATGCCGCTTTATGTAGTCTTCACAGACTTCAGTAAAGCCTTCGATACTGTTTCACGACAAGGACTTTGGCAGGTACTCAAGAAATATGGCTGTACAGACAAGTTTGTCAGCCTGATCAAGGCACTTCATAAAGGTACGCAAGCAAACATGGCAATGAGTGGTTCAGTATCTAAAGACTTTTCAGTAAGCAACGGGGTGAAACAAGCATGTGTGCTGGTGCCTACATTCTTCTCGCTAAATCTGGCAGCCATGCTTGAGGTGGCCTTCAAAGACACTTCAGAAGGAGTATACATTCAAACAAGGAAAGAAGCAAACTTGTTCAATGTGGCACAGTTTAAAGACAAGAGTAAGACATCGATAAAGGCAGTAAGAGAAATGCTCTTTGCCGACAACAGTGCTCTAGTTGCACACAGTGCAGAAGATATGCAATCTTTAGTGGAGAAATTTGCAAGAGCAGCTAGCCAATTCAGCCTCAACATCAACATCAAGAAGACAGAGTGCCTTTATCAACCACCAAAGTTCCAATTATCAACATCACTACCAGAAGAGATCAGCATTGGTACAGAGCCACTAGTCAAGTGCAAGACTTTCAGATATCTAGGGAGTACTGTTTCAGAGAATGCTAGGCTGGAGGATGAACTATCTCTCAGAATGGGAAGAGCGAGCGCTGTGTTTGGAAACTTGAGGGAGAGACTGTGGAACAATCGACGTGTCTATCCGTGTGAAATGCAAAGTGTACAGAGCGACAGTACTGGCTACTCTATTGTACGGTGCTGAAACCTGAACTGGCTACAGAGTGCAGGTGAAGAAACTCCATGCATACATGATGAGACACCTTCGAGCCATAATGAACATCTCATGGAAAGACAAGATAACCAACATAGAAGTGTTGAAATGAGCTGGTCTACCATCAATGGAGGACATGCTAATACAGACGAACCTGAGATGGCTTGGACATGTTGAGAGGATGGACCACCAGCGTCTCCCTCAGCAGTTACTCTACTCACAGTTATGCAAGGGCAAACGCAATCAGGGTAGACCAAGGCTCAGATTTAAAGACACTGTAAAAAGAAACTTGAAGAAGTTGGATATAGACAGGAGTTCCTGCCAGCGGAAGGCTAAGGACAGAGCTGTGTGGAGGAATCTGATCAGACCTAAATGAAACAGTCATTGTTGCCCATGACAGACTGCTATGATGATGATGACCACTGTTAGCCCAACAGATGGCAGTAAAGTGTCACTGTCTGAATTTACACCTTTTGGGTTTGCTAGAGGGCCCGTTGGGCTTAAAGAAAATTGGTGTGTTTATAGGTCTTAACCATCTGAAATACATCTATTGGTCACATGACTATCAAAAAATATAAAAACACTCATTTCTCTCAAAAAAAAAAAAAAAACAGCCTTTATCTTGTTTTTCTCTCCTAAAAATGGTTTTGACTCTTGTGGGATTTTGTTGTACATCAAGAAATAGTAAGCCCAGCCCAGCACCATCCTTGAGATTCGCCCACTGCTCTGTTATTGGCCACCGTAGCTGTCTGTTAAGCAGATGGATGGGAAGCTAAAGGTATTAGCCCCTGAGCTAACAGTGGTACTAGCCTAGGAAGTTCGCACCAAGCGTGGTTTGTATTGTTATTTTCTTGAGTTTGCAGTCACCCTAATAGGCATCCATTTCCACCTGGTTTACTAATCTGGGGGGGGGGGGGGGTCCTGTCGGTTCTTTTTGAAGTCCAGTATGAGTTCTTTGGTTTTTTGGACATTCAGTTTCAGGTTGTTTGCTTGGCACCACAGCAGCAGATTCTCTACCTCCGCCCTGTATGCCTTCTCATCATCATCGCTGATGAGCCTAATCAGGGCGGTATCATCACTGTACTTCAAGATGACGGTGGTTGGGTGGGTTGGAATGCAGTCAAAGGTGTAAGACAGTAGTGGGCTTAGCACGCATCCCTGGGAGGAGCCAGTGCTGAGAGACAGTGTGGAGGAGTGGTGGTGGCCAAGTCTGACTGTTTGTGGGTGGTTGGTGAGAGGTTTTTTTTTTTTTATCCAAGAGCAGGTGGGTGGGATCTGGAGGAGGTGTAGTTTATTGAGCAGGATGTCCGGGATGATGGTGTTGAAAGCTGAGCTGTAGTCCACAAAAAGCATCCTCACGTAGCTCCTTGGGTTTTCCAGGTGGCTCAGCACTCTGTGGAGTATGGTGGCAATGACGCCTTCCATAGACTTGTTCTCCCTGTAGGCGAACTGGTGGGGGTCGAAGGAGGGGGGAAGTGTGCTAGTGTGCTGCAACACCAGTCGCTCAAAACATTTCATGACTACAGACGTAAGTGCTATGGGTCTGTAGTCATTCAGGCTGTATATTGCAGTCTTTTTGGAGATGGGGATGATGGTGGAGGCCTTGAGGCAGGAGGAATGATGGCGTGCGTCTGGAAGAGGTTGAACAGCTTGGTGAGGATCTCTGCCAGCTGGTCAGCACATGCTTTGACCACCGCTCCTAAGATGCCATCGGGGACAGTGGCTCTGCAGGGGTTCACTGCTTTCAGTTTCCTCCTCACCTCGTGCACATGTAGAAAGAGAGGGGAGGGTGGGGGGAGTGGGGAGTGGGGAGGGGAGAGGGGAGGAAGGGGGAATGAGTTGGGGGTAGGTGTGCTGAAACTGCACAAAGAATCTGTTAAGCTCCTCTGCCAGAGTGAGACTGCTGTCTGATGCTGGGGGGCCCTGGCCCCTGTAGTTGGTGAGGGCCTGGATGCCTCTCCACATCTACTGGGGGTTGTCGTCTGTGAGGAAGCCCTAAACTTTCCTCCTATAGGCGCTCTTGTAGTGTTTTATGCCTTTTCTCAGGGTGGCTCTGGCAGTGCTGTACAGAGGGCTGTCCCTCTGTCTGAAGGCTGAGTTGCGGGCTCTGATCAGAGCCTGAACATCATTGGTCATCCAGGGTCTCTGGTTTGGAAAGTGTTTGGTGACTATCACATTTTCTACACAGCATTTAATGTAGAAAAGGACAGACTCAGTGTAGGAGTCCAGGGGCCTCATGTACAAAGGGTACTTACACACAATAACATGGTGTACGTACATCATTTTCCACAGAAAATTTCAGATGTATCAAGAATGAAATGACCATGGAAATATGTGCAGCCCCACTGCAACTTCATTGCTGGCGTACTTACGTTTCTACTGTTATTGGTCCGTTGGCGACACTTAGAGGTGATGTTGGGAGACTGATAATGACGTGAAAATTAATGTACACACCAGAGACACATGATGAACAAACATCCAAGTGTGTGCAGTTAGATGCGTGGATATAAAAACAAGCGCAAAGAAGTGCAGAAAATGCCTCTAACAACAATGGCGTTAGCATTATTAGAGGATATTGCAAATCTCACAGTGAGAAGAGAAAGAGTATTGAAAGACAGAGAAGATTTTCTGGCTCAGAATGATGACTGGCTTGTCAGGCGGTTTAGTTTTCCATGTGCAGTCCTTGTGGAACTATGCTGAGAGCTACGGCCGCTCTTAGAGCACGACACAGCGAGAAGCTGAGCACTGCTCGTCCCAGTCCAGGTGCTGACAACACTGGGGTTCCTGGGAACAGGGGCATTCTAGAGGGAGCTGGCAGACCGATCAGGATTGTACCAGTCAACCCTGAGCTGAGCTATGCCAGCTGTGTGGGATGGCATTATCTGGCTGTCACCCAGGTACATCATATTCCCATACAATGCAGTTGAACAGGCCAACATCAAAGCGTAATTTGCAGCAAGAGCCGGTTTTCCTAATGATTCTAATGAACAGCATTGTTGGGAACAAACTACAAACTGGCACTGTGTGGATGGGTGGCTTCTTGGTGAGTAAATTCGTGTAATTGTCCTAAATAACTCATCTCATGCACAACGCACCTGTGTGCCTCCAAATATGACCCTGTCGTCAAGGCTTCATTACAACTCAGCGGTTGAAGTGGCTTTCTTTTTTTACTGATTAAACTAAAGTTTCACAGCATTCTACCAAGCCCCCAATTGCCTCTGTGTGTACAGTAGTTACGTCAATAAGCACATGCGTAAAGTTTGAAATGCAACAGTGTCACCCTTTCCCCAGCACACTTCATTCCTTTACAATAGTAGTGTGTGTAATCCATGTAAGTTGTATATCATTATAAAGGATGAGATTTGAATTTTGGACATAAAATATGTACTTGTCAAGTCTACGTTTCTGAGGACGACTGCAGATGTCAGTGGAAACATGTCTAGGTTAAATAAACATCTCCTTCTTATCCCTGTCTGAATAAAGGAAAACAGTAAACTAATCTTATAGGGCTGTGAGCAGGCTATTGAATGACCTGTATCCGGCACTAATGCTGGAGGACAGCATGCTAAACACAATCTTTTTATGTGACTCTACCTCATTCAGGAGTGCCTCCAACTCACAGTCCATGAAATTCCATTAAATCCATTATTTTTGATCGTGGATACAGGAGAATCAAACGTCCAGGGCTTGTATATATCGATTTGCATATCTATTTGCATGTAATTGCATATTCAAATGGAGGCGTGTCAAGGAAGGAGTCCGGTATTTCCTCAGGTGTGTTCAATTTCAACTAGATTGGGATGTACAAACGAAATGTGCTTGGATTCCTGCGTACGCACTGTTGCATACATCTGGATTTTTTTTGCTTACGGCGTTTTCTTGATTTAAATGTACATCATCTTTCAGTAGGAAATCCATGCAAGTCTTTGTACATGAGGCCCCAGGTCCTGCTGTTCAAAGATGTTCCAATCTGTGCAGCAAAAGCAATCCTGTAGCTAGAGAAGAGCATTTTCAGGCCAGGTTTTTTGGTTTTGTTTGTTTGGTTGGGGGGGGAACTCTTCCTAAGGGGGGTGTAAGTAGTTATTAGAAGCAGCGAGAGGTGGTCTGATTCTCCAAAGTACGTAATTTCATAACACTGCTTTTACATGAGTGGAATTTTGGCTACTATACCCACCTCTGATCATATCATAAAGTATGTGTGAGTAAATTACTATTATGAATGTTTTTTCCCTTCTCTTTCCTACTCTTCCTCAATGAAAAAAAAGAAACACTATAACAAAAATACAAAAATGTATACATTTGTGTAATTTATGTAAATCATAACAAAAAATCATGCAGGACAAAACGTGACATTTGATATTGCCTAACCTGTTTCTATACCGCCATAGACAGAGAGAACCTGAATAAGACAGGGCGCACAAAACAACTATGTCCTCGTTCAAGTCACAAACCGGTCATAATACACTTGAACATTTATTTTCTAAGAAAAGGGGGCATTTCATAGATAAGATAAGATAAGATAAGCCTTTGTTAGTCCCACAATGGGGAAATTCCAGGATTGCAACAGCACAGGGATAGCAACACTCAGAGCAACAATCAGAAGGCAAGAAAAAAAAAAAAGCAAGAGCAGCTAATATACATATGTACATATTACTATAAATATATATATACACACAGTGCAGAGCATTGTAGCTGGATGGAATAAATATATGAGTATATAAACACACAGTGCGGAGCATTGTAACTAGATGGAATAAATATGTAGATATATAAACACCCACAGTACGGAGCATTGCAGCTAGGTGGAATAAATATGTAAATATATAAACACACACAGTGCGGAGCATTGTAGCTAGATGGAATAATATGTAGATATATAAACACACAGTGCGGAGCATTGTAGCTAGATGGAATCAGAATCAGAATCAGAATCAGATTTATTGCCATTGTTCATGTAGTACACAAACTAGGAATTTGTCTCGGTGCAATGCTGCAACATTAAACAGGATAAAAATAAAAGATCCATCCATCCATCCATCTTCTACCGCTTTTCCGGAGGTCCGGGTCGCGGAGGCAGCAGTTCAAGCAGAGAAGCCCAGACTTCCCTCTCCCCAGCCACCTGCTCCAGCTCTTCAGAGGGGATACCAAGGCGTTCCCAGACTAGCTGGGAGACATAGTCTCTCCACCGAGTCCTGGGTCTGCCCCGGGGTCTCCTCCCAGTGGGACGTGCCTGAAACACCTCAAGTGGGAGGCGTCCAGGAGGCATCCTAATCAGATGCCCATACCACCTCAACTGACTCCTTTCAATGTGGAGGAGCAGCGGTTCTACTCTGAGCCTCTCCCGGATGACTGAGCTCCTCACCCTATCTCTGAGGGTGAGTCCAGCAATCCTACGGAGAAAGCTCATTTCAGCCGCTTGTATCCGCGATCTCGTTCTTTCGGTCATTACCCAAAGCTCGTGACCATAGGTGAGAGTAGGAACGTAGATTGACTGGTAAATCGACAGCTTTGCCTTAGAACTAAGCTCCCTCTTCACCACAACAGACCGGTACAACGTCTGCATCACTGCAGATGCTGCTCCAATCCGTCTGTCGATCTCTCGCTCCATTTTCCCCTCACTCGTGAACAAGACCCCAAGATACTTAAACTCCTCCACTTGGGGCAGGAGCCTGTCCCCAACCCGGAGAGGACAATCCACCTTTTTCCGGCTGAGGACCATGGACTCGGACTTGGAGGTGCTGATTCTCATCCCAGCCGCTTCACACTCAGCGGCAAACCGTCCCAGCAAGAGCTGTAGGTCATTGCTGGATGAAGCCAACAGGACAACATCATCTGCAAACAACAGAGATGAGATCCTGTGGTCACCAAGCATGACACCCTCCATTCCCTGGCTGCGCCTAGAAATCCTGTCCATAAAAATTATGAACAGGACCGGTGACAAAGGGCAGCCCTGGCGGAGTCCAACTCTCACTGGGAATGACTCCGACCGAGTGTTGGCAATGCGAACTAAACTCTCACAACGGTCGTACAGAGACCGAATAGCTCGTAACAACAAGCCCGATACCCCATACTCCCGAAGCACCCCCCACAAAAATCCACGAGGGACGCGGTCAAATGCCTTCTCCAAGTCCACAAAACACATGTAAACTGGTTGGGCAAACTCCCACGAACCCTCAAGAATTCTCGAGAGGGTAAAGAGCTGGTCCGATGTGCCACGGCCAGGACGAAAACCACATTGCTCCTCCTGAATCCGAGGTTCGACCAACGGCCGGACTCTCCTCTCCAGTACCTTGGCATAGACCTTCCCAGGGAGGCTGAGGAGTGTGATCCCTCTAAAGTTGGAGCACACCCTCCGGTCCCCTTTTTTGAAGAGAGGAACCACCACCCCGGTTTGCCATGCCAAAGGCACTGCCCCCGACCTCCACGCAATGTTGCAGAGGCGTGTCAACCATGACAACCCAACAACATCCAGGGCCTTGAGGTACTCGGGGCGAATCTCGTCCACCCCCGGGGCCCGGCCACCAAGGAGATTTTTAACCACCTTGGCGACCTCAGCCCCTGTGATAGGCGAGTCATCCCCCTCGTCCCCAAACCCTGCTTCCTCTGTGGAAGGCGTATCAGTGGGATTGAGGAGATCCTCGAAGTATTCCTTCCACCGCCCGACGATATCCCCAGTTGAAGTCAACAGTGTCCCATCCGCACCATACACAGTGTGGACGGGGAGCTGCTTTCCCCTCCTGAGCCGCCGAACAGTTTGCCAGAATCTCTTTGAAGCCGACCGAAAGTCTTGTTCCATGGCCTCACCGAACTCCTCCCATACCCGGGTTTTTGCTTCAGCAACCACCCGAGCTGCACTCCGCTTGGCCTGCCGGTACACCTCAGCTGCTTCGGGAGTCCCACAAGCCAACCAAGCTTGATAGGACTCCTTCTTCAGCTTAATGGCCCCCCTCACCACAGGTGTCCACCACTTGGTTCGGGGGTTGCCACCACGAGATGCACCGACCACCTTGCGGCCGCAGCTCTGGGCTGCCGCTTCAACAACAGAGGTGGAGAACATGGCCCATTCAGACTCCATGTCTCCAGACTCCCTCGGAATGTGGTTGAAGTTCTTCCGGAGGTGGGAGTTGAAGACCTCCCGGACAGGGGCCTCAGCCAGACGCTCCCAGCACACCCTCACTATACGTTTGGGTCTACCAGGTCTGAATGGCTTCCTCCCCTGCCATCGGATCCAACTCACCACCAGGTGGTGATCAGTTGACAGCTCTGCACCTCTCTTTACTCGGGTGTCCAAGACATACGGTCGCAGGTCTGATGATACGATAACAAAATCGATCATCGACCTGCGGCCTAGGGTGTCCTGGTGCCAGGTGCACATATGGACACCCTTATGCTTGAACATGGTGTTCGTTATAGACAGACTGTGGTTAGCACAGAAGTCCAATAACTGAACACCACTCGGGTTCAGATCGGGCAGGCCGTTCCTCCCAATCACCCCCCTCCAGGTTTCACTGTCGTTGCCCACGTGCGCATTGAAGTCCCCCAGTAGGACAATGGAGTCTCCAGGAGGAGCACCCTCCAGCACCCCAGTCACAGACTCCAAAAAGGGTGGGTACTCTGAAACATCATTTGGTGCATAGGCACAAATGATGGTCAGGACCCGTTTCCCAACCCGAAGGCGCAGGGAAGCAACCCTTTCGTCCACCGGGGAAAACTCCAATATAGAGGCAGCAAGGTGGGGCGATACAAGAATACCTACCCCTGCTCGTCGCCTCTCGCCCGGGGCAACTCCAGAAAAGGCCAAGCTCCAGCCCCTCTCCAGGAAACTGGTTCCGGAACCGGAGCTGTGTGTTGAGGTGAGGCCGACTATATCTAGCCGGTATCGCTCAATCTCGTACACCAGCTCAGGCTCCTTCCCCACCAGAGAGGTGACATTCCACGTACCAAAAGCCAGTTTAGAAAGCTTGGGATCAGTCCGCCAAGGTCTCCGCCTTTGACTGCCACCTAATCCACATAGCACCGGACTTCCATGATCCCTCCTGCAGGTGGTGAACCTACTGGAGGGCGGACCCATGTAACTCCTTCGGGCTGAGCCCGGCCGGGTCCCATGGGTGGAAACCCGGCCACCAGACGCTAGCCTTCGAGCCCCTCCCCCAGGCCTGGCTCCAGGGTGGGGCCCCGGTAACCCCATACCGGGCGGGGTACACTGAATCCTTGATATACAATTTATCATGAGAGTCTGTTGGATCGTTCTTCGTCTGGCCCTTCACCCAGGACCAGTTTGTCTTGGGAGACCCTATCAGAGGCAAATTGCCCCGGACAACATAGCTCCTGGGATCACTGGGGCACGCAAACCCCCCCACCACGATAAGGTGACGATCCATGAGGGGGAAAAATAAAAGATAGAGATAAAAAACTATACATGCAATAAAATGTAGAATATGAATGGGTAATATTAGTCAAAGCAATTTTTAAATATATTAGCGAGCAGCAGATATTGTGGAGTACCACATAGTGCAGTCAGTAATGCAAAAAGAAAACAGTGATGATTGACATGAGTCTGGTTGAGCTGCTGTACATAGTGCACGAGAGTCAATAAGTCACTTAGTGTTCAGCAGTCTGATGGCAGAGGGGAAGAAGCTGTTCATATGACGGGAGGTTTTAGTCTGAATGGACCGAAGTCTTCTACCTGAGGGGAGGGGGGCAACACAGAACGTGACCAGGGTGTGAAGGATCGGCTATGATCCGGCCTGCATGCCTCCGGGTCCTGGAGATGTACAGGTCCTGGAGGGATGGGAGCTTGCAGCCGATCACCTTCTCAGCAGCGCGCACGACACGCTGCAGCCTTAGTCTGTCCCTGGCAGTGGCTCCTGCGTACCACACGATTATGGAGGTGGTGAGGATGGACTCAATGATGGCCGTGTAGAACTGCACCAACATCTTGGTGGGTAGCATGAGCTTCCTCAGCTGCCGCAGGAAGAACATCCTCTGCTGGGCCTTTTTGATGAGGTAGCTGATGGTCGGCTCCCACTTGAGGTCCCGGGTGATGGTGGTGCCCAGGAAGCGGAAGGAGTCCGCAGTGGTGATGGGAGAGCCTGTGAGGGTAAGGGGGGGGCAGAGGGGTTGTGACTTTCCTGAAGTCCACGATCATCTCCACTGTCTTCAGAGCGTTCAGCTGCAGGTTGTTGTGGCTGCACCAGGACGCCAGCTGGGCCACCTCTCTCCTGTAGACGGACTCGTCGCCGTTGGAGATGAGCCCGATGAGGGTGGTGTCGTCCGCAAACTTGATCAGCTTGACAGACTGGTGGCTGGAGGTGCAGGAGTTGGTGTAAAGGGAGAAGAGTAGGGGGGAAAGTACACAGCCCTGGGGTGATCCGGTGCTGATGCTAACAGATTCTGAGACAGTCTTTCCCAGCCGCACATGCTGCCTCCGGTCCGTCAGGAAGTCGGTGATCCACCTGCAGAGGGAGTCAGGCACGTTGAGCAGGGACAGCTTGTCCTGGAGCAGAGCGGGGCGGATGGTGTTGAATGCAGAGCTGAAGTCCACAAACAGGATCCTGGCGTAGGTTCCCGGGGAGTCCAGGTGCTGCAGGATGGAGTGGAGGGCCAGGTTGACTGCGGCGTCCACAGACCTGTTGGCTCGGTGGGCAAACTGCAGCGGGTCCAGGAGGGGAGTGGTGATGGACTTGAGGTGGGGCAGGACCAGGCGCTCAAAGGACTTCATGACTACAAAGGTGAGCGTTACAGGTCTGTAGTCGTTAAGTCCAGTGATCCGTGGCTTCTTGGGGACAGGGATGATGGTGGAGGTTTTGAGGCAGGTCGGCACGTGGCATAACTTCAGGGAGGTGTTAAAAATGTCTGTGAAGACAGGAGTCAGCTCTTTCGCTCAGTGTCTCAGGGTGGAGGGAGACACGCCGTCCGGACCGGGGGCCTTACGCGGGTTCAGTCTGGAGAACTGACTGTGCACATCCTGCTCACTGATGACAAGGGCGGGGGGAAGGGGGGGCCGCCTTTGATGAAGTGGGGACCGTGGAGGCAGTGGCGCTGGGGGGAGGGGAGAGATGGACACAGCTGACGAGGTGTCAAAACGGGCATAATGTTGGGACAGTCTTTGACAAAGGGCTTTGTCATCCTGACCTTTAGAAGCCTGAGGCCGATAGTTTGTGATTTGCCTCAGTCCTCTCCACACAGAAGCAGAGTCGTTAGCAGTGAACTGCTGCTGGAGTCTCTCAGAATACACAGATTTAGCTCTCCTCAGCTCTCTGCTAAACCGATATTTGACCTCCCTGTAGCAGTCCTTATCTCCACTTTTCAACGCTGCTTCCTTCTCCTTCCTGATCTGTCTGAGCTTAGCAGTGAACCAGGGCATGTCATTTGAGTACCTCACCCTGGTGCGCCATGGAAGAATGCTCTCCTCACAAAAGTGGATATATGAGTTCACAGTGTCCGTGTACTCATCCAGATCATGCGTGGCTCCTTTAAACATGCCCCAGTCAGTTATTTCCATGCACGTGCTCAGCTTCTCCCCAGCTTCACTGGTCAATTTCCTCGTAGTGCTCACAACAGGTTTAGTGAGCTTCAGTCTCTGTCTGTATGTGGAATAAATATATAGATATATAAATATAAACACACCCAGTGCGGAGCATTGTAGCTAGATGGAATAAATATGTAAATATATAAACACACACAGTGCAGAGCATTGTTGCTAGATGGGATGAAACAGCACAACCGTCTACTTAGTTATCCTACATGGTATGATTATGTGCCCATACATATTCTCACCCTCCATAGCAACCGGTATTTTCCTAGTTGTATGCCGGAGGGGACCATTGTGTAAGTCTATTGCATCTTTTGCATTCAAAACTATTAAGTTGTTACGTGTTTTTGCTATCTCTGCGAGCAGTCCTGCTTAGGTTGTACAGTCTGACAGCCGTTGGTAGGAAGGACCTGCAAAACCTCTCGGTTGTGCACCTGGGATGATGTAGTCTGCTGCTAAATGAGCTCCTCAGTGCATTCAGTATATCCTGCATAGGGTGGAACTCGGACTCCAGCAGAGATGACAGTTTAGCCACCATCCTTCTCTCTCCTATCTCCTCCATTGGGTCAAGGCGCTGCCCCAGGACAGAGCTAGCTTTCTTGATCAGTTTGTTCAGTCTCTTCCTATCGGCTGCGGTAATGCCACTGCCCCAGCAGATCACTCCAGAAGTGATGGCTGATGCCACCACCGTGTCATAAGATAATCTCATAAGTGCTCATATAACCTCAGAATATTTATAGAATCTCATAAATGCTAAGCATACTATCAGATTTATCAGAATGGAGTTATAAGTTGGAGGAATTCATTGTGAAGCACAAAAGTGTAGGAATAACAGTCTGACATTTACTATTACATTAAGGAAGTATATTTTTTGCTCTGTTTTGCTGTAATGCCAAGTCATTGGTTTTCTGTCATCTCCATCTAGAAAACAGAAAGTGAATGTGTGTGGGCACTTGGGAGGCATTACAAGCAGAAATTCAGCAGACAATTTAACCAAAAACATCTACAAAATCAGCAACTCTTTCAAACGGAACGGCTATGAAGAGTTAAGGCTCAGCAATCAGCATATTTTTGTGTAATGATTACAACTGCAGCCAAAAATAGTTTTCGGTTTAAATATGCTTTCCAGAGCAGGATCTGGGAAAATACAGATTAAATTTGTGATTGAAATATTCAGTGGAAGTGCAGCAGTGCTGTGTACAGTAAAGGTGCAACACAAGCTTTAACCTTCTGTTTGACGTCTTGAGATGTTGCTTCAATATTTCCACATAGGGCTGTGCGATATGATGATATACTGTATATCGGTGATTTTGTGGAGAAAGGAGGCAGCGAGACAACAAGCTGGACAACACAGTTACTTTATTCTTTCGCCAACATATTTTACAGCAAAAGAGATTCTCAGGTCTCTGTGCATTCCTCTTTTATAACTTTATTTCCATACATCGAGAAACGAAACTTCCGACCATAACATATTGTTGCTTCAACAAAGAACTGTATGGCACATTAACATAACATAATGCCGGTGCCGCTTCAACACTCTTCTACTCCCAGCAGCTCCGGCAATTACTCCTCTCCCCGGGGGCACATAGTCCTTACTGTCCCGTCTGGCACCCCTGGTGACACCTCCTCCTTCGGTCCATTGTTCCCTGGGTGGAGAAGTCCAACACCATGTCTACCGTTTCATAAAAAACTATCATTTATATCGGGATTTAAAAGACACATACCCCTTTTCTACTTGTCACTGCCTGCCTCTCCCCCGCAGTGCGCCAGGTGTGTACAATAATGGGTTCCAGTGGTTAGCAGTTAACTGCAAGCTAAAGTTTTGGTCATATAGCTGCTACTTCTGTTTGCCAAGGATGTGGGACTTTTCCCCACCATGCTGCGTCAGAGAGGATAGTCCTCTAAACTCATTTTAATTGGAGGTAAGTAACATTAACACCATTTCTCTCTAATTATAAAACAGCAAATGCTAAATGGCAATGCTAATTTGGCACTAATAGGAACCATTGTAGTGCATCAGACCATTGTTTCTTTGGTTTAAATTACTGCTGAGTTTCTTAATTTTTTTTCTTTCTTTTAACATCTGTTTTTTCCACTACCAAGTGGGTTGGACAAGTCGCTATGGCAGACATCAGTGTATCTGCCGTAGCCTTATAGATTGAAGTTGAGTTTTGTTGGGGTTTTTTACGCTGGATGCCCTTCCTGTCGCAACTCTGCCCATTTACAGCAGGGAAACTAAATGCTGGACACGTCAACATTTTTCTCATTAAACATATGTCTGATGGAGCCATTGACCTGATATTTTCACCAGATATCAGTAACAACCCAAGTAATCCATACGTACAGATGTGGACAAAATTCTTGGTATCCCTCTGTTAATGAAAGAAAAACCCACAATGGTCACAGAAATAGCTTGAATTTGACAAAAGTGGTAATAAATAAAAATTCTATGAAAATTAGCCAATGAAAATCAGACAATGCTTTTGAATTATGGTTCAACAGAATTATTTTAAAAAACAAACTCATGAAACAGGCCTGGACAAAAATGATGGTATCCTTAACTTAATATTTTGTTGCACAACCTTTTGAGGCAATCACTGCAATCAAATGATTTCTGTAACTGTCAATAAGACTTCTGCACCTCACAGCAGGTATTTTGGCCCATTCCTCATGAGCAAACTGCTCCAGTTGTCTCAGGTTTGAAGGGTGCCTTCTCCAGATGGCATGTTTCAGCTCCTTCCACAGATGTTCAATAGGACTTAGATCAGGGCTCATAGAAGGCCACTTTAGAATAGTCCAGTGTTTCGCTCTTAGCCATTCTTGGGTGTTTAGCTATGTGTTTTGGGTCATTATCCTGTTGCAAGACCCATGACCTGCAACTGAGACCAAGCTGTCTGACACTGGGAAGCACATTTCTCTCTAGAATACCTTGATAGTCTTGAGATTTCATTGTACCCTGCACAGATTCAAGACACCTTGTGCCAGATGCAGCAAAGCAGCCCCAGAACATAACACAACCTCCTCCTTGTTTCACAGTAGGGACAGTGTTCTTTTCTTGGTGTGCTTCATTTCTGCGTCTGTGAACATAGAGCTGATGTGCCTTGCCAAAAAGTCCCAGTTTTGTCTCGTCTGTCCATAGGACATTCTCCCAGAGGCTTTGTGGCTTGTCAACATGCAGTTTGGCAAATTCCAGTCTGGCTTTTTTATGATTTGTTTTCAACAGTGGTGTCCTCCTTGGTCGTCTCCCATGAAGTCCACTTTGGCTCAAACAACGATGGATGGTGTGATCTGACACTGATGTACCTTGACCTTGGAGTTCACCATGAATATGTTTAGAGGTTGCTCTGGGCTCTTTTGTTACCATTCGTATTATCGGTCTCTTCCATTTTTCATCAAGTTTCCTCCTGCGGCCACGTCCAGGGAGGTTGGCTACAGTCCCGTGGATCTTAAATTTCTGAATAATATGTGCAACTGTAGTCACAGGAACATCAAGCTGCTTGGAGATGATCTTATAGCCTTTACCTGTAACATGCTTGTCTATAATTTTCTTTCTAATCTCCTGAGACAACTCTCTCCTTTGCTTCCTCTGGTCCATGTTTAGTGTTGTACACACCATGTCACCAAACAGCACAGTGACTACTTGTCACCCTTTAAATAGGCCGACTGACTGATTACAAGTTTGTAGACACCTGTGATGTTAATTAGAGGACACATCTTGGTTGAAGATGTCCCTATGGTCACATTATTTTCTTATCTTTTCTAGGGGTACCATCATTTTTGTCCAGGCCTGTTTCATGAGTTTGTTTTTTAAAATAATTCTGTTGAACCACAATTCAAAAGCACTGTCTGATTTTCATTGGTTAATTGTCATAGAATTTTTATTTATTACCACTTTTGTCGGATTCAAGTTATTTCTGTGACCATTGTGGGTTTTTCTTTAATTAACAGAGGGGTACCAACAATTTTGTCCACGTCTGTACAAAGAAATTAAGGCAACTATGTTCACAACATGTTATATTTAATAAAGTGGAATGCCACAGGGAATAAGTATTGAACACACTTGGTGAAATTTATTTAATATTCAGCTGAAAAGCCTTGGTTGGTAATAACAGCTTCCAGATGCCTCCTGTATGGAGAAACTAGGTCCAGGCATTGCTCAGGAGTGATTTTAGCCCATTCTTCCACACAAACTGTTTTCAGATCTTGAAGGTTCTGTGGGTGTCTTCTATGAATGCTGATCTTCAGTTCGTTCCATTTTTCAATTGGATTCAGGTCAGGTGACTGACTGAGCCATTCTAGCAGCTTTATTTTCCTTCTCTGGAGCCAGTTGAGAGTTTCCTTGGCTGTATGTTTGGGATCATTGTCTTGCTGAAATGTCTATCATCATTTCATCTTCAGCATCTTGGCAGATGACAACAGGTTCTTATCAAGGATGTCTCTATATATTTGTCCATTCATCTTTCCTTCAATTATATGAAGTCTGCCTGTACCATGTGCTGAAAATCACCCCCACACTATGATGGGATGTGCAGTGCCATTTCTCCTCCAAACATGCTGTGTGTTGTGGCATCCATAAAGTTCAATTTTGGTCTCATCTGACCAGACTATATTCTCGCAGTATTTTACTGTCTTGCCCAAATGTTGTGCAGCAAACTTTAAATGAGCTTCAACATGCTCTTTCTTTAGCAATGGAGTCTTGCAGCATTTTGTCCTTCTTCAAGAACAAAGGTTGACTACTGGGTCAAGAATGCAACAGAACACTGCCCCAATCTCAGAGTTGACTTCCACTCTCACTTCACAGACCTGTGCTATGTGGATGATGGGGTCCTTTTTGCCATGCATACAGACATAATTGCTGAGGCACTGCAGCTTCTTGCAGAGGAAGCATCACCCCTGGGCCTCACAATTAGCTGGGCAAAGACAAAGATCTAGTCACTGTCAGACTTCTTGCCACCACCATCACAAGTTATCACTATCAACAACGAGCCGGTTGAGATTATCAATGACTTTGTCTACCTCAGATCTAAGATCACCAGCTCCTGCTCGTCAGACTCAGCGATTACTTGCCGCCTGCAGCTGTCTTGCAGTGCCTTCGGCTGCCTACAAAGTCTGGCAGAGCAGGAAAATCTGCACGACCACAAAGTTGCAAATCTTTAACACTTGTGATCCCTGTCCTCCTTTACAGGTTTGAGACCTGGACCCTCTCCACCACAACTACCAACCATCTGGATACATTCCATCAGACCTGTCTCCGTAACATCCTTGGCATCCGATGGTTCTACCACACCACAAACAAAGAGGTCTACAGGAGGGCTGGCTGCCCTAGCCTCATCTCCACCATCATCAGAAGAGGGAGGCTGCGGCTTCTCGGCCACGTGGCCAGGTTGGAAAATGGGATATTGGCCAAGCAGGCCCTCTCCTCCAGCCTTCGTCTGCCCCCCCCCCCCCCCCCCCCAGGGCTGGCATCACCCCCGAGGTTGGCCCAGACTGTCCTGGACGGCCCAGGTTGCAATGATAAGACCTCTGGCCAACCTCACTGCCCTAGCCCAAGATCGCCCTGCCTTCAGACAATTGGCCACAACGGTCACTTAAGTGACCAGGCGAGGATTAAGTAAAGAAAGCAAGGAGTCTTGCAAGGTGAGCGGGCATAGAGCCCATGTCGGTTGAGTGCATTACTTATTGTTTTCTTTGAAACCACAGCACCTGCTAATTCTAGGTCTTTCTGGAGCTCGCCACGAGTGGTCTTTGGCTGTTGGATAACTCTTCTGATAATTCTTTTGACTCCTTTGTCAGAAATCTTGTGAGGAGCTGCTGGTTGTGGCCAGTTTATGGTAAAATGATGTTCTTTCCACTTCCAAATGATGGCTCCAACAGTGCTCACTGGAACATTCAGCAGTTTAGAAATGCGCCTGTAACCAATGCCATCATTATGCTTTGCAACAATAAGGTTGCGGAGGTCTAGAGAGAGCTCTTTGCTTCTACCCATCATGAGTTCTTTGTGGTGTGACAATCTGATATTTGCAGCCCTTTTTAAAGGCTATCAGTCAGGACTTAACCAGCAGAAATTAATTTGCACTGATGGGGGATGGGATGACTTCCTAATGCTGGGGATTAGTGGGATGAATGCTTCAAGACAGCATTCATCCCACTTTGGATGGTGCTTCTCATTTATCTAACAATCTGGCATCTTTTTTATCCAAATTTCCAAAACCTTGACTACTCAGAGTTGGGACCAGGAAGCAGAGTCGCAGTCTTACACGCCTCTCTGCAGCTCCTCTTCATCCGCCACCCCTCAACTTAGCCCCTGTCTTCCCCATCAGAGAATCGTTGTCTGCTCCCTCCAAAGTAAATAAAAATATAATATATAAGCATCCCAAAGTCCGTCCGTCCGTCTTCTACCGCTTTTCCGGAGGTCCGGGTCGCGGAGGCAGCAGTTCAAGCAGAGAAGCCCAGACTTCCCTCTCCCCAGCCACCTGCTCCAGCTCTTCAGAGGGGATACCAAGGCGTTCCCAGACCAGCTGGGAGACATAGTCTCTCCACCGAGTCCTGGGTCTGCCCCGGGGTCTCCTCCCAGTGGGACGTGCCTGAAACACCTCAAGTGGGAGGCGTCCAGGAGGCATCCTAATCAGATGCCCATACCACCTCAACTGACTCCTTTCAATGTGGAGGAGCAGCGGTTCTACTCTGAGCCTCTCCCGGATGACTGAGCTCCTCACCCTATCTCTGAGGGTGAGTCCAGCAATCCTACGGAGAAAGCTCATTTCAGCCGCTTGTATCCGCGATCTCGTTCTTTCGGTCATTACCCAAAGCTCGTGACCATAGGTGAGAGTAGGAACGTAGATTGACTGGTAAATCGACAGCTTTGCCTTAGAACTAAGCTCCCTCTTCACCACAACAGACCGGTACAACGTCCGCATCACTGCAGATGCTGCTCCAATCCGTCTGTCGATCTCTCGCTCCATTTTCCCCTCACTCGTGAACAAGACCCCAAGATACTTAAACTCCTCCACTTGGGGCAGGAGCCTGTCCCCAACCCGGAGAGGACAATCCACCTTTTTCCGGCTGAGGACCATGGACTCAGACTTGGAGGTGCTGATTCTCATCCCAGCCGCTTCATACTCAGCGGCAAACCGTCCCAGCAAGAGCTGTAGTGATTAAGCAAAATATTGGTAAAACTCAATTAAACATAAAGCCTCTAAATTGAATGATTTGGCCTCTGTTCCTCCTCATAATTTAAAAATTAAATGTGGTTTATTAAATATTAGGTCTCTAACTCCCAAGTCTCTGTTAGTCCATGATCTGTTAATTGATCATCAGATTGATTCAATTTCCCTTACAGAGACTTGATTAGGGCAAGAGGATTATGTTGGTTTAAATGAATCAACTCCCTCTGGTTATTTAAACTGTCAAAATCCCAGAAGTTCTGGTCGTAGAGGAGGAGTAGCAACAATTTACCATTCCAAATTACTAGTTAATGTAAAGCAAAAAACATGTTATAATTCCTTTGAGGGCCTGGTCCTCAGTATTGGGCACTTTAGCAATTTTAGGCTAAACCCAATTTTATTTGCCATAGTTTATCGTCCCCCATCAACCTACTCAGAATTTTTATCCGAATTTGCTGATTTCTTAGCTGATTTAGTGCTGAAATCTGATAGAATAATTATAGTAGGGGACTTTAATATACATGTGGATGTAGATAGTGACTGCCTTAATGTGGCATTCAATTCAATATTAGACTCGATTGGGTTTTCTCAGAAAGTAGGAAATTCTACTCATTACCTCCACCATACACTGGACCTTGTTCTGACATATGGCATAGAAATAGAAAATCTTGTAGTGTCTCCTCATAACCCTGTACTGTCAGACCATTGTCTGTTAACCTTTGATTTTACTATTTCTGACTATTTGGCTCCTAAAGAAAAATATTATTACAGTAGATGCCTCTCAGATGATGTTACCAAATTTATGCAGATTGTTTCCTCTATGCCATGTGTCAACACAATGGAAATAAGCTATAGACAGCTTGCTCCTTCTGTAATTGATAACATGGTGGATAGTGTTACAGCTTCTCTGCATCAGACTCTAGACTTGGTGGCCCCCTTAAAAAAGAAAAGTCTAATCAGAGATTTCTAACTCCTTGGTTCAACACAGAAACTCGTAGCTTAAAACAGAAGACTCGTCAATTAGAAAGAAAATGGCGCTCCACTAATTTAGATGAAATCTATTTAGCTTTGAGAAATCATCTTTTAATTTATAAAAAATCTCTTAGAAAAGCTCGAACGAGTTATTACTCTGCATTAATAGAAGAGAACAAGAATAATCCCAGGTTTCTTTTCAGCACTGTAGCCAGGTTGACAAAGGGTCAGGACTCTGTCAATCCTAGCATTCCCTTAGAGCTTACTAGTCAGGACTTTATGAACTTTTTCAATAATAAAATTTCATCCATCAGAGATAAAATCAATCAGATTCTTCCCACAGTTAACTTAAATACTGTAACTACTACAACTCCTTCAATTGATGTCTGTCTTGATGAGTTTACTCCAATCGACCTTTGTGAGTTAGACAAAATAGTTTCCTCATCCAAACCTTCAACTTGTCTTTTAGACCCTATTCCTACCAGGTTATTTAAAGAAGTCTTCCCATTGACATAATGCACGGCTCAGGAGACACACACGCAGGCTCAGGGTAGATTCAATAGCTTTATTAACAACAAGTGTGTGTGTGAATGCGTGTCTGTGAGATGGGTATGTGCTGGTGATGGCGTCTGCGTCAGGCACGGGGGCAGGAAGCCGTTCAGCCGGACAACCCTATGGGAGAAGCAGAGGGAGAAGGGTAACGGGCACCACACCAACACAGGCGATATGACAATGACAGCTGGCTTACTTGGTTTGGGCAGGTGGCTGGCGTTGAGCAAGGGCGTAGCCCGGTAGACAGCGACCTGGAGCGCCTGATGCAGCAGCAAGGAGATGACGGCTGGAGAATGTCGTCCGCCGCCGGGAAATCCACCTGTGCACAGGGGAGAAGGCTGGGAGGAAAAGGTAAGAGATCCTTACGTGTATCTTGCTTGGTGAAGGGGATTCCTTGCAGCAAGAGATGCCGAAGAGAACAGACGGCTTCAGGCCGAAGCCCAGGGCAAGGCGGCTTAAATCCCTCACCGCTGACGAGGCGCAGGTGTGCGCACAGCTGGCGCCGCTGATGAGCGGCGAGTCGTGACACCCATTTTTTGGTAGCTTTATTCTTCATATAATCAATTCTTCATTAACTTTAGGCCATGTACCACAGGCTTTTAAAACGGCTGTAATTAAACCCTTACTCAAAAAGCCAACGCTAGATCCAGGAGCTTTAGCTAACTATAGACCAATCTCTAATCTCCCTTTCATTTCAAAAATCTTAGAAAGAGTTGTTGCTACGCAATTATTTGACCACCTGCAGGGAAATGGTTTACTTGAAGAGTTTCAATCTGGGTTTAGAATCCATCATAGTACTGAAACAGCCTTAGCGAAGGTCACTAACGACCTCAGAATCAGAATCAGCTTTATTGCCAAGTATATTTACAAGTAAACACACAAGGAATTTGACTTGACATTAGACGCGCACGTTAGGCGCATCCAATGACGCGTCGCCATACAAGGCGCCTGTCAACAGTGGAGGTAAAGAGGGGAGAGGAGGGGGAGGAAAACACAATAGGAGAGAGAAAAAACATAGTAATCAGAATAAACGCTCATATGTGAGCCAAATTTTGACTACACAGAAAAAAACCCTCATGCATTAGCATACAATAGAATTCACAAGACACAAGAGAGCAGTGTACAGTATCTTTAATCAGTTCATGAATCAATGTGTGTGCGGTGTTGAGCAGTGTTGATGATAATAAGAGAGACCCAAGGACCCTTGGCAGAAGATGTTTTGTCTGTCTGGCGCCCAGTCTTATCTGGCGCTGCAGCTGGCTGTCCAAGGCCTTGTGCTCATGATTTTGAATTTCCTCTTCGCATCTGATAATGGACTGGTTTCTGTACTTGTCCTTTTAGACCTTAGTGCAGCTTTTGATACTATCGATCATAATATTCTACTTGATAGATTAGAACACTATGTTGGACTTAATGGAACTTCATTGCAGTGGTTTGGATCTTATTTATCTGATAGGTTCCAGTTTGTTCATGTAAATAATGAGTTTTCTTTCAACTCAAAGCTTAGTCATGGAGTTCCACAGGGATCTGTGCTAGGCCCTACTCTTTTTAGTTTATATATGCTTCCGTTAAGCAACATTATTAGAAAGCACTGTATACATTTTCATTGTTATGCAGATGACACACAATTATACCTGTCAATGAAGCCAGATGATAGTAATCAATTAGCCAAGTTAGAAGCCTGTCTTAAGGAAATCAAAGCTTGGATGACTTGTAATTTCCTGCTATTAAATTCAGATAAGACTGAAGTCATTCTTGTTGGTCCAAAAAACCTTAGAAATACCTTTCCAAATCAAACTTTCAGTTTGGATGCGGTTACTCTTTCTCTTAATAGCTCTGTGAGGAACCTTGGAATTATTTTTGATCAAGATCTGTCCTTCAATTCACATATTAAATTTGTTTCTAAGACTGCCTTCTATCATTTGCGTAATATTGCCAAGATTAGGAGCATCTTGTCTCAGAGTGATGCTGGGAAACTGATCCACGCTTTTGTTAGCTCGAGATTAGATTATTGTAATTCTTTATTATCCGGCTGTCCTAAAACATCATTAAAAAGTCTTCAGCTGACTTCCGGTCTGGATGCCATGGTGATAGCAACTTAACGCTGAAGCTCCCAGACCCAATCCAAGAAAAACATCTTCAAAATCAGACTTAACGGATTTTTGGAAGAATAAAAATCAAAAGACAAAAACACCATGCCTAACCAAAAACAGAAGAAACTGACATTCCCCAGGTCAGGATGCGCAGCGGCCGCAGAATCTGAACCGGAGGACCTCCGTTCAGAAGATGAGGAGCTGGACCTAGCTAACAAAAAGGTTAGCTTGAAATCGCTATTTGATGAATTACGACGATTTCGGGCCGAATTTCATGAATTCAGAGAGGAATTAAAAAGGACGAACAGCAGAATGGACCAGGCCGAAAACCGAATCTTGGAAGCTGAAGAAAGAAGAAAAGTGCTTGAAGATTCTATGCTGGATTTACACAAAAAACAGTCAAGGCTGGAAGCTAAGCTAACCGACCAAGAAGGAAAACAATCAGAATCAGAATCAGAATCAGGTTTATTGCCATTGTTCATGTAGTACACAAACTAGGAATTTGTCTCGGTGCCATGCTGCAACATTAAAAACATGATGAGATAAAGAGATAAACTAAAAAACTAAAGGACTAAAAACGTGCAATAAGTGTAGAAAAATAAGTAATAATAATAATAATAATGATAATAATAGTAATAATGAGTAATACTAGTCAAGGCAGTTTTAAATAAATTAGCAAGTAGCAGATAATATGGGGTACCACAGTGCAGTTGATAATGCAACAGAAAAACAGTGATGAATGTCATGAGTCTGGTTGAGCTGCTGTACATAGTGCACGAGAGTCAATAAGTCACTTAATGTTCAGCAGTCTGATGGCAGAGGGGAAAAAGCTATTCATGTGCCGGGAGGTTTTAGTCCGAATGGACCGAAGTCTTCTACCTGAGGGGAGGGGGCAAACAGTACGTGACCAGGGTGTGAAGGATCGGCTATGATCCGGCCAGCACGCCTCCGGGTCCTGGAGATGTACAGGTCCTGGAGAGATGGGAGCTTGCAGCCGATCACCTTCTCAGCAGTGCGCACGACGAGCTGCAGCCTTAGTATGTCCCTGGCAGTGGCTCCTGCATACCACACAGTTATGGAGGAGGTGAGGATGGACTCGATGATGGCCGTGTAGAACTGCACTAACATCTTGGTGGGTAGCTTGAGCTTCCTCAGCTGCCGCAGAAAGAACATCCTCTGCTGGGCCTTTTTGATGAGGGAGCTGATGGTTGGCTCCCATTTGAGGTCCCGGGTGATGGTGGTGCCCAAGAAGCGGAAGACAAAGACGAGACAACATCAGAATTCACGGTCTGAAAGAAGGAGCTGAAAATAGTTTCAACACAATGGCGGAATGCGTGGAATCCTTATTGAGAGAGAAGTTGGATATTCCACAAACCACCGATTTGAAGATAGAAAAGGCCCATCGTACATTAGCCGCAAAGCCAGCGGCAGAAGCGCCCCCACGTTCAGTGGTGGTAAGATTCTCCGATTTCAAAATAAAACAAGAGGTTGTAAGACGGGCTTGGCAGAAAAAAGGATTTATGCATCAAGAGAGAAAAGTCTTCGTGGAGCATGATTACGCCCCGGAGGTTCTTAAAAAGCGACAGGAATATAACGACGCCAAAAAGGTTCTACGGGAACAGAATCTACGCTTTCAGACGCCATTTCCTGCGAAGTTAAGGGTCTTTTACGGTGAAGAGTCATGTCTCTATAATTCAGCGAAAGAAGCAACAATTGACATGGCGAGAAGAGGGCTCCCGGTATCGGTGTTTAAACCCGCAGCGGACCTGAGCCAGAGGATCAGAGCTCAAACGTGGTCCACTCAGAGACCTTCAAAATCCACGGGCCAGCAGCGGGAAACCCAGCCCCAGAGCTACAAAGATAAGCTTTCCAGTTCCAGGAAGGAATAGCGACCTTTTTGTTTTTTTTTCTTTTCAGTCATTCTGCACTTCCATCCCCCCTCCTACAAGGTAACAAACATTAAAGAAGATGCAGAATCAGCATGTGGTAAAACCTTTCATGGAGCCGTTATAGCATTAGAAACAAATGTCTTCTTAATTTAAAGGAAAAAAAAAAAATCTTGTTAAAATAGAAATGTAACAATGACCCACATGTTCTCCCTACACTAACAAATACTGTATTAGAGTGAATGTTTGCTGTGATGGGGGTGGGAAGGTGCACACAATCTCATAGGGTATAGGCATAAAAAAAAAAAAATCATTACAAATTCGGATTGGGATCTGAAATTCACGTTAAAAACATGGGACAACTTACAGGGGTAAGAGAGGGCCCTCAACACGTAACAGAGTTTGAGGAATTTCCCTCAGAGCCTACACTCCATCAGGGCTCTTACAGGGTCTTTAAAGAGAGCCCAGCTCAGGAAGTTTTTTTGACAGTTTTTTGTTTTAAAGTTTCGTACACTATGTTCTTTATGTTTTTTATGTTCTTAATGTTCTTTCAGTTTCTGAGTAGCAAAAAAGAGGGCCACCACACTGTTATACTAAATAAGATAAGATAAGATAAGATAAGATAAGCCTTTATTAGTCCCACAACGGGGAAATTCCAGGATTGCAACAGCACAGGGATAGCAACACTCAGAGCAACAATCAGAAGGCAAGAAAAAAAACAAGCAAGCAAGAGCAGCTAATAAACATATGTACGTATTACTATAAAATATATATATATACACACACACACAGACACACAGTGCAGAGCATTGTAGCTGGATGGAATAAATATATGAATATATGAACACACAGTGCAGAGCATTGTAGCTAGATGGAATAAATATGTAAATATATAAACACCCACAGTACGGAGCATTGCAGCTAGGTGGAATAAATATGCAAGTATATAAACACACACAGTGCGGAGCAATGTAGCTAGATGGAATAATATGTAGATATATAAATATATAAATATAAATATAAATAAGAAAATACAATGGAGAAACAGGGTGTAACCAAAATAGCCTCATATAATGTAAAAGGGATCCTGAATCCAGTTAAAAGATCCAAGATTCTACGCAAAATGAAAAAAGACAAAGCAGAAATAATATTTTTACAAGAAACCCACCTAACAGACGTGGAACACACTAAACTCAATAGACAAGGGTTTAAAATGATCTCTTCATCTTCATATAAGTCAGGGAGGAGGAGGGGAGTAGCAACATTGATATCAACCAAAATTACATTTGAAAAAAAATCAGAACACAAAGATAAAGAAGGGAGGTACAGTTTGGTAATTGGGCGGCTAGAGGGAGAAGATATCACCCTGCTGAATGTATATGCACCACCAGGGGCTAAATGGAAATTTTATAAAAATGTATTCGACCTAATGATAACTAAAGCCCAAGGTTTAGTGATATGTGTGTCATGGCGGCCTCTGGGCCGTCATTGGCATCATTATCTCCAGCTGCGCACAGATCCACAGGTGTTAATCAGCAGCTGTTAAAAGCCAGCGTTGCTGACAGCTCAGTACGGAGTCGTCTGTCCTCCTCGTCAGAGAAAGAACCAGAACTCCGCTGTCTGGCCTCGTCAAGGTATTCTCTTGTCTCGTCAGAAACTGTCTCGTCAAGAACTGTCTTGTCTAACACTGACTCGTCAAAGTCTGCCTCGTCAAGAACTGTCTTGTCTATCACTGACTCGTCAGAGTCTGCCTCGTCAAGAACTGTCTTGTCAAAAACTGTCTCGTCAGAGTCTGTCTCGTCAGAAGCTGCCTCGTCAGGATCTGTCTCGTCAGGAACCTCTCTGGCCTCGTCAAGAACCTCTCTAGCCTCGCCTAGGACTCCTGTTCAAAGTCAAGCACGTAAGAGAGCTGTTTGTTACTCTACACCCAACCTCTACCCCTGTGCACAGGTGGACCCCCTTGGCAGTGGACCTGCATCCCCAGCTGACGGGGTAACGCCAACACGCACACGTAGCGGTTCGCTACCACCACGACTACCGGTACGTCTTGTTCCACAAATTCCTGAATTGTTACTGTATCAGTTACAGGAGTACTGGCCACCGTTACCGGTGGAGTTTGTGTCATCGTCATCTGTCGTGTCATCGTCACCACGTTCTGTGGAATCACTCACCTCGTCATCATCTGGATTGTCATGGTCACCACGCTCAGTGGAGTCGCTGGTCTTGTCATCAGCGGGTTTGTCATCGTCCCGGTCTGTGGTGTCACAGCCGGAGTCTCTGGAAGACCTGTCCTCGCCACAGTCACAGGTGGAAGCCTCAGCACGTTCACGGACGCCTTCACCTCCACGTTGCACGGCCGCTGGTTCTCAGCAGGACGTAACTTGTGCTTCTCCCAAGTAAGCCTCACTACTGATAGCTTGTCATTAGCGTGGGACAAAAGTAATTGTCTGTGCTTATATGTTCCAGGGTTGCCGGGTCTCCGTCCAGAGTGCTCAGCTCCAGTGACCAGGATACTATCCACGCTCTCACATTTGCACTACACACCCTTTCACTATAATAAAGATTATTGTTCACTAATTTACCCGTGTCAGTGTCTGCCTCCTGGGTCCCGAAACATGTTAATGTGGTGGAGACTTCAATCTAAGACTGAATCCATACTGGGATGCAACAGGTAATTCTTCACATCAAAATAACACTCAAAATAGGAAAACTTGGATGCTATTAAAAGAAATGGGAATCTGTGACGTATGGAGGGAATTCAACCCCAATGTAAAAGATTATACTTTTTATTCAACGCCACATTCATCTTACTCAAGGATTGATTACTTATTTATGTTTAATAGAGACATTGGAAGAGTAAAAACATGTAAAATAGGACTGATGGATCTCTCTGACCACAGTCCGATCTATATGGACTTAAACATCCAAAAATACACAAATAATACATTTTCCTGGAGGTTGAATTCAAATGTCCTGAAAGGACCACTGAAAGATGAATTGGAATCAGATATTCTCAGATATTTGGAAGAAAACGATAATGGAGAAGTATCCCCTTTAATACTGTGGGATGCGTGCAAAGCTGTAATAAGGGGAAAAATTATAGCAAAACTGGCAACCCAAAAGAAACTGAGACAAGAAAAACTAATCACACTAGAGTCAGAACTCAAGAACCTAGAAAAAGAACACAAAGACAACACTCATTCTAATGGCTCGCTCAAGATTAAAGAAATTAAAAATCAAATAAATGAGATCTACACAATAGAAATCCAGAAGAAACTTACATTTCTGAAACAAAAACACTACGAAGCAGGCAGTAAATCGGCAAAATTACTAGTCTATAAACTGAGGAAACAACAAACAGAAAGAGCAATCTACAAAATCAGAGACCCAGTATCAAAGGAAATAAAATTCAGAATTCAGGATATTCTTAAAAGCTTCGAGAATTACTATAAGAACTTATACTCCCACAAAAAACATAAAAACGCATCCGAGACATTCCTAAACACATTAAACCTTCCCCAACTTACGGAATCACAAAATAAAATACTACTGTCAGAAATACAACCTAAAGAATTGGAAAAAGCAATTATGAAACTTAAAGCTAACAAATCCCCAGGAGCAGATGGCTATACAGCAGAATGGTACAAAACCTTTAAACAGCAACTATCTCCTCTCCTCCTGAAAACATTTAACTATGTCCTCCACACAGGGGAAATCCCCCCCTCCTGGAGAGAAGGGGTCATTGCAGTTATACCTAAACCTGAAAAGGATAAACTAGAATGCTCCAACTACAGACCAATCAGTGTATTAAATCAGGACTATAAGCTTTTTACCATTATCCTTGCCAAAAGGTTAGAAAACATACTGACAGACTTAATTCATTTAGACCAAATAGGTTTTATAAGACAAAGACAGACACAAGACAACATTTGACGCACTTTACACATAATTCATCATATAAAAAAATATAACTTAAATGCAGTCATATTGGGATTAGATGCTGAAAAAGTATTCGATTTGGTCGACTGGTCTTTCCTATATAGAATCTTATCCAGTTTCAATTTTCATAACAACTTCATTAGAACTATACAGGCATTATATAAAAAAACAACAGCTAAAATAAGGATTAACGGTAATTTATCATCATCTTTTGAGCTGGAAAGAGGATGTCGTCAAGGCTGCCCCGTCTCCACTGCTCTTTGCAATCTTCATAGAACCTCTGAGCCAATGGATAAGACAAAATCAAGAAATTCAAGGTATTACACTTGGTCAGAAGGAACATAAAATAGCACTCTTTGCTGATGACATTTTAATATACCTAGGGCAGCCAGACACTTCTTTACCAGAACTAATCTCAGTTTTTTCAGACTATGGAGATTTATCGGGGTACAAATTAAACATGCATAAAACCCAAGTTTTAACATTCAACTATGACCCAAATCATTATTCACTAAGTGAACTCAAAACTAACTGGGAGTTGGAATCTATGAAATATCTGGGAGTCAATATCCCGAAACAACTCAACAAAATTATAACACTAAACTATGATCCACTGGTGACAAAAATAAAATCTGACCTAGCAAGATGGAATATGATACCATTCTTAGGTACTGCACAAAGAATTGAAGCAGTCAAAATGAATATACTTCCACGTCTTCTATACCTTTTCCAAACAATACCGGTAGAACCTCCCAAAAAAACATGGCAGGAGCTGGACAGAAGGATCTCAAGATTCATATGGCAGGGCAAGAGACCTAGAATCAGATATAGAACCTTACAGCTAAACAAAGACAAAGGTGGGCTCACGCTGCCAAATATCAGGGACTATTTTAAAGCCACACAAATTAAAACTTTAATAGAGATATGTAACCCAGTCTACACTGCACAATGGAAGGAGATCGAATGCCAAATAACAAGTGACATCCCCCTACAGGTGATAATAGGGAACAATGCCTTACCTAAACTCTTGAATAACACTAACCTGTGGATAGAGACCCCCGCTAAAAATTTGGTTTAAGATAGTCAGAGAGAATCAAACTAAAGAGCCCTATCGACTTCTGCAATGGATTGCCTATGATCAAGACTTTACCCCCAATAAAACAGACACTAGATTTAAAGCGTGGAAAGAGAAAGGGCTGATAAAATATTACGATTTTTTTAAGGGGCAAACTTTAAGAAGTTTTGAAGATTTGAAAAAACAAGGTCTAATAAATCAAGATCTTTACAGGTTCTTTCAGCTTAGACACCACATAAACAATATACTTAAAAAGGAGGATTTGGAAAGGGCCCAGTCAGGTGTTCTGAAGGTCTTCTTAATGGCATATAAAGGGATCCCAGGGATCAGATACATTTCTAAAATATACCAAGGTCTTCAAGACTTAAAAGGAGACAACACATTATATATAAAAGAGAGATGGGGAAAAAGAGGGGAATTTCACTTTACAATTGGAAATATGGGAAAAGCTAAATAAACAGCAATGGAAAAGTACCTCATCCCTGCAGTGGAGAGAATTTGGATGGAAAAATTTGGTAAGATTTTTCAGAACACCTGCACAAAACAAATTTACCCATAAGGGGTTGAACTGTTGGCGCTTGTGTGGTGAAAAAACTGCAAATCATTTTCATGTGTTTTGGTCATGCCCAGTTATCCACCAATATTGGACCAATGTACAGACAATATTGGGGAAAATATTCAAAATAACAGTTCCCTTTTCTTTTGTAACTTTGTATTTGGGTTTACTATCGGACTCACTGGAAAGACGAGGAGATAAATACTTATTCAATGTTTTAATATTGGCAAGTAAAAAAGCCCTAACTAAAAAATGGATGCTGAAGGACTGTCCTACACCTGAAGATTGGATTAACGTGATTCAAGACATTTACTCGATGGAAAAGTTGACATTCGCACTGAGACAGGACATGGATGGGTTCATGAACTTTTGGCAACCCTGGATCGCATATGTGTCTTCCATTAGATCTAATCTTTGACAAATACCATTTCAATAATGGTCCCGCTCTTTGTTCCAATGCTACTCAGATGCTCTTTTACTTTTAATTACTTAATTTTCTGTTTGTTTGTTTTTTGCTGTTCTGTTTGTTTGTTTGTTCGTTGTTTTTTTTTTATTTTATTCTCTTTAATTTCACTTTTTCTTTCACTTTAAAAAAAAAAGGGGGTGTTGTAATAATTATCCTACCAATGTTGTCAAATAGCAAAAAATAAGGGAACATGTGATGAAAATGTAAACAATGCAATGCTGTAATGACCTGTATACCCTTTACAAAAACTTAAATAAAAAAAAAAAAAAGTCTTCAGCTGATCCAAAATGCTGCAGCAAGAGTTTTAACAGGTACTGGAAAGAGAGATCATATCTCTCCCGTTCTGGCCTCCCTTCATTGGCTTCCCATAGAGTTTAGAATTAAGTTTAAAATCCTTCTTCTTACTTACAAAGCTCTAAACAATCAGGCTCCTTTTTATTTAAAAGATCTGATACTACCGTATTATCCTAACAGAGCACTACGCTCCCAAAATGCAGAATTACTTGTAATACCTAGAATCTCCAAAAGTACAATGGGAGGCAGAGCCTTCAGTTATCAAGCTCCTCTCCTGTGGAACCAGCTGCCAATCTGGATTCGGGAGTCAGATTCGATCTCTGTTTTTAAGAATAGGGCTAAAACTTACCTTTTTGATATAGCCTACAATTAGGGAGGGATCATGTGTTTCTGAACCCTTCCTTAGTTATGCTGCTAATAGGTTTAGTCAGCCGGGGGACCCCCAGTAATGCACTGGGCCTCACTCCTTTCTTCACTCTCAATGAAATATTTTTTTTGCTGGTCATTAACATTTGTTTGTTCTCTCCCATAGATTGAGTCCCCATCGTGCTGTTTGCTCTCTACATGTCTGTTCTTTTCATCTTCTCTATCCCCTCACCCCCCAGCCAGTCACAGCAGATGACTACCCCTCCCTGAGCCTGGTTCTGCTGGAGGTTTCTTCCTGTTAAAAGGGAGGTTTTCCTCTCCACCATCGCCAAGTGCTTGCTCACAGGGGATTGCCTGATTGCTGGGGTCTTTCTGCAACTGTGGGGGTTCCCCCTACAGTTGATAGTGCTATGAGATGACTGTTGTTGTGAAATGGCGCTATATAAATAAAGTTGAATTGAATTGAATTGAATTCTGATAGATTTCAGCTGGTTTCTTGAGTTTCTATGCCTTTTTGCACATCTTTTTCTTCATGTGTTCAATACTTATTCCCTGTGTCATTCCATTTGATTAAATATAACTTGTTTTGTGAACACACTTGCCTTGATTTTTTTATTTTTTTTATTTTTTTTTTTGTATGTATGGATTACTTGAGCTGTTACTGATATCTGGTGAAAATGGCAGGTCAATGGTTTCATCAGAAATACTGTATATTTAATGAGAAAACTGTTGACGTGTCCAATATTTATTTTCCCTGCTGCATATCCGGGCTTGGGACCGGTGTAACAGACCAAATTAACCTCCATCCAGATTAAACCCCCCAGGGGATAAACTGGCCAAGGCCAAACTATACCCTGGGGTGTAAAAGAGCCTAGGCAAGACTATACCCCTCCAGGCCAGAATATACCCCTCTTTGTAAAGAGGTTTTGATTGTATTTACACATTATATTTCCAACACAACACATCACCATGTCATGGCGTCACTACGTTACGTTACCTTACGTTATTATCAGCTAATTTGATCACTTTTTTCCGTTTTATAAACTGACATACAGTATATATCAAAATAAATGACACGCCTGCCCATCCCACTTTTACGCACAGGTAAATATTTTTTCACGATAATATTGTAACATGGATCGTCACCTTATCATGGTGTGGGGGTTTGCGTGCCCCAGTGATCCCAGGAGCTATGTTGTCCGAGGCAATTTGCCTCTGATAGGGTCTCCCAAGACAAACTGGTCCTGGGTGAAGGGCCAGACTAAGAACGATCCAACAGACTCTCATGATAAATTGTATATCAAGGATTCAGTGTACCCCGCCCGGTATGGGGTTACCGGGGCCCCACCCTGGAGCCAGGCCCGGGGGAGGGGCTCAAAGGCTAGCGTCTGGTGGCCGGGTTTCCACCCATGGGACCTGGCCAGGCTCAGCCCGAAGGAGTTACATGGGTCCGCCCTCCAGTGGGCTCACCACCTGCAGGAGGGATCATGGGGGTCCGGTGCTATGTGGATTAGGTGGCGGTCAAAGGCGGAGACCTTGGCGGACTCATCCCAAGCTTTCTAAACTGGCTTTTGGTACGTGGAATGTCACCTCTCTGGTGGGGAAGGAGCCTGAGCTGGTGTACGAGGTTGAGAGATACCGGCTAGATATAGTCGGCCTCACCTCAACACAGCTCCGGTTCTGGAACCAGTCTCCTGGAGAGGGGCTGGAGCTTGGCCTTTTCTGGAGTTGCCCCGGGCGAGAGGCGACGAGCAGGGGTGGGTATTTTTGTATCACCCCGCCTTGCTGCCTCTATATTGGGGTTTTCCCCGGTGGACGAAAGGGTTGCTTCCCTGCACCTTCGGGTTGGGAAACGGGTCCTGACCATCATTTGTGCCTATGCACCAAATGATGTTTCAGAGTACCCACCCTTTTTGGAGTCTGTGACTGGGGTGCTGGAGGGTGCTCCTCTTGGAGACTCCATTGTCCTACTGGGGGACTTCAATGCGCACGTGGGCAACGACAGTGAAACCTGGAGGGGGGTGATTGGGAGGAACGGCCTGCCCGATCTGAACCCAAGTGGTGTTCAGTTATTGGACTTCTGTGCTAACCACAGTCTGTCCATAACGAACACCATGTTCAAGCATAAGGGTGTCCATATGTGCACCTGGCACCAGGACACCCTAGGTCGCAGGTCAATGATCGATTTTGTTATCGTATCATCAGACCTGCGACCGTATGTCTTGGACACTCGAGTAAAGAGAGGTGCAGAGCTGTCAACTGATCACCACCTTGTGGTGAGTTGGATCCGATGGCAGGGGAGGAAGCCATTCAGACCTGGTAGACCCAAACGTATAGTGAGGGTGTGCTGGGAGCGTCTGACTGAGGCCCCTGTCCTGGAGGTCTTCAACTCCCACCTCCGGAAGAACTTCAACCACATTCCGAGGGAGTCTGGAGACATGGAGTCTGAATGGGCCATGTTCTCCACCTCTGTTGTTGAAGCGGCGGCCCAAAGCTGCGGCCGCAAGGTGGTCGGTGCATCTCGTGGTGGCAACCCCCGAACCAAGTGGTGGACACCAGTGGTGAGGGGGGCCATTAAGCTGAAGAAGGAGTCCTATCAAGCTTGGTTGGCTTGTGGGACTCCCGAAGCAGCTGAGGTGTACCGGCAGGCCAAGCGGAGTGCAGTTCGGGTGGTTGCTGAAGCAAAAACCCGGGTATGGGAGGAGTTTGGTGAGGCCATGGAACAAGACTTTCGGTCGGCCTCGAAGAGATTCTGGCAAACTGTCCGGCGGCTCAGGAGGGGAAAGCAGCTCCCCGTCCACACTGTGTATGGTGCGGATGGGACACTGTTGACTTCGACTGGGGATATCGTCAGGCGGTGGAAGGAATACTTTGAGGATCTCCTCAATCCCACTGATACGCCTTCCACAGAGGAAGCAGGGTTTGGGGACGAGGGGGATGACTCACCTATCACAGGGGCTGAGGTCACCAAGGTGGTTAAAAATCTCCTTGGTGGCCGGGCCCCGGGGGTGGACGAGATTCGTCCTGAGTACCTCAAGGCCCTGGATGTTGTTGGGCTGTCATGGTTGACACGCCTCTGCAACATTGCGTGGAGGTCGAGGGCAGTGCCTTTGGCTTGGCAAACCGGGGTGGTGGTTCCTCTCTTCAAAAAAAGGGGACCGGAGGGTGTGCTCCAACTTTAGAGGGATCACACGCCTCAGCCTCCCTGGGAAGGTCTATGCCAAGGTACTGGAGAGGAGAGTCCGGCCGTTGGTCGAACCTCGGATTCAGGAGGAGCAATGTGGTTTTCGTCCTGGCCGTGGCACATTGGACTAGCTCTTTACCTTCTCGAGAATTCTTGAGGGTTCGTGGGAGTTTGCCCAACCAGTTTACATGCGTTTTGTGGACTTGGAGAAGGCATTTGACCGTGTCCCTCGTGGATTTTTGTGGGGGGTGCTTCGGGAGTATGGGGTATCGGGCTTGTTGTTACGAGCTATTTGGTCTCTGTATGACCATTGTGAGAGTTTGGTTCGTATTGCCAACACTCGGTTGGAGTCATTCCCAGTGAGAGTTGGACTCCGCCAGGGCTGTCCTTTGTCACCGATCCTGTTCATAATTTTTATGGACAGGATTTCTAGGCGCAGCCAGGGAATGGAGGGTGTCATGCTTGGTGACCACAGGATCTCATCTCTGTTGTTTGCAGATGATGTTGTCCTGTTGGCTTCATCCAGCAATGACCTACAGCTCTTGCTGGGACGGTTTGCCGCTGAGTGTGAAGCGGCTGGGATGAGAATCAGCACCCCCAAGTCCGAGTCCATGGTCCTCAGCCGGAAAAAGGTGGATTGTCCTCTCTGGGTTGGGGACAGGCTCCTGCCCCAAGTGGAGGAGTTTAAGTATCTTGGGGTCTTGTTCACGAGTGAGGGGAAAATGGAGCGAGAGATCGACAGACGGATTGGAGCAGCATCTGCAGTGATGCGGACGTTGTACCGGTCTGTTGTGGTGAAGAGGGAGCTGAGTTCTAAGGCAAAGCTGTCGATTTACCAGTCAATCTACGTTCCTACTCTCACCTATGGTCACGAGCTTTGGGTAATGACCGAAAGAACGAGATCGCGGATACAAGCGGCTGAAATGAGCTTTCTCCGTAGGATTGCTGGACTCACCCTCAGAGATAGGGTGAGGAGCTCAGTCATCCGGGAGAGGCTCAGAGTAGAACCGCTGCTCCTCCACATTGAAAGGAGTCAGATGAGGTGGTATGAGCATCTGATTAGGATGCCTCCTGGACACCTTCCACTTGAGGTGTTTCAGGCACGTCCCACTGGGAGGAGACCCCGGGGCAGACCCAGGACTCGGTGGAGAGACTATGTCTCCCAGCTGGTCTGGGAACGCCTTGGTATCCCCTCAGAAGAGCTGCAGCAGGTGGCTGGGGAGAGGGAAGTCTGGGCTTCTCTGCTTGAACTGCTGCCTTCGTGACCCGGACCTCCGGAAAAGCGGTAGAAGATGGATGGATGGATGGATGGAATATTGTAACAATCAACTATTCAATAGAGACTATTACCTAAAAAAAAACAGGTTGCAAATTATTTCAAATGCACAAGCAAGTATGGTGTTGTAATTCAACTCAGAAGACAGAAAATAATAGTTACACATTAAATTATTTTCTTTACAGGTTTACTAGTACATAAAATTGTTCTCAACAACTAAATATAATTTCTCAGTCCATTACACTCAGTCTCTTATCATGCGCATATGCCGACTCCAAACACAAAAGATAAAAAAACAAATCCAGATAGTCTGTAGCAATGTCCCCACAAATCTTTGCTGGCAAAAAAAATTAATTAATTAATTAAAAAGAGTCCAGATACTCCCCCCAAAATAACTGGAAGTTAATGTCTTTAAAATAATGGAAAAGGACCCTGAGCTCAGGAAAAATTGCATTTCGTAAAGGAAGAGGAAAAAAGGCTCAGTCTCACCAGCTTACAGGCCCGTCACCCCTGGGTCATTTTGACAGCTCAGGTCAACATAAATAAATGCAACAATACTGTGAAACTTAGACAGTTATAGGGCCACAAACAACAAACTAAGTTTTCTAGATTATGTAGCAAAGTCAATCAAAGCATTCCTACTTGGCTTGCTAAGTGGGTTGACTCTCTCGGTGACACAGGTAGTGTTGGACACTGGAGCCGGAGGTTGTGGGTTCGAATTCCTGGTTGGATGTCACCAGTTGGGCTTAACCGCCTGTCCCTTTGTCTACAATTATACTTTATTTATGATAATTAGGCCTATTTTTATGTATTTACAATTTTATGTGGCAGTGCTACAATATCAAAACCATGTCTCAGTGTTTACATCGTCATCAAACAAACATAGTGTTTGGAATCCGCACTTCTGGTTTTACTTTCCATTTTACCACTCCAACTGTATACCAAGTTAATCTCTTCCACAGCATGTGGGACGCCGCGTATCTCCGTTTCACTGACCCTAGGCCACACAGCTACTGTGAACAGCGAAAACTACAGTGGATGAGGTCAGTCCTCTGGTAGCTCTGTGTGTTAACTTTCCCTGTTCTATTTTACTGACCACCAAGCTAGAAGATGGAAAGTACCATGTTTATATGGTCTTTGGTAAGACCTAGCCAAGATTTGAACCCACAACCTCCGGGATGTAAGGCGGCTGGTCTACCAGCTAGGCTACCACTCTGGTATACACCAAACATGACAAAAACAGCCAGAAAAACACAATGGAAATTCTTTATCATAATTCTGGTTTTACTTGTCCTATCAACACAATTTAAAAACTGGGAAAGAGTTTTAAATCTGCACTAAGCCAAGGACTATCTCTGGTAAAAAAAAAATTCATCCAAATCTATCCAGTAGTTTTTGTGTAATCCTGCTGCACAAATAAAAACAAGGTCCTTGGTGGAGGTATGCACTCTCAGATCATCAACAAAATTTAACTAGTTAATCCTTGGCACAAGGGCTACCTCTGGTGAAATTTTCACTAAAATCTGTCCAGTAGTTTTTGAGTAATCCTGGGGGATATAAATTGGCCTAGGCCAATTCATACCCTGGAGTATGATTTGGCCTAGGCCATAATATACCCGAGGTATAATCTAGCCTAGGCCGCTTTAACCATGGGTATAGTCTGGACTGTGGGTATACTGTGGCCTGTTACACCAGCACACGGAGTACACTGACTTGTGCACCCACGGTGGCTGGGTAATCATCCCGCCTCCATTCCATTATTGCTGAGCACCAAGCTGGATAGCAGGAAGATCCATTTTATGGTCTTTTGCATGACCCAGCCAGGACTTGAACCCTGGCCTCCAGGTTGTGGGGTGGATGCTCTACCTCTAATCCATCACTCCGGTGGTTAATTTTGTCTGAAAAAAATTAACTAAAGCTGCAAAAGTGCATGACAGCAGCCACATGCACACTAAATAAATAATAAATAAATTAAAACGTGTCAGCGGAACAAACTGGATCTTAATGTAACTTGATTTCTAATCATTTTTAATTAGACAAGTAGTGATAATGAATAGTTGAAGTCATCTCAAATGCACATTGCCCATGTCAGTACAGGACTAGTTTCACTGTGGATAATGACACTCTTACCAGCTTCAGTCAGCATCTTCACAAGGTCTTTTGCTTTTGTTCTGGGATTGATACTCACATTTCGCACCAAAACACGTTCATCTCTGGGACACAGAACCCATCTCCTTCCTGAGCAGTATGATGGCTGGACATGGTGGACATGGTGTTTATACTTGTGTATAATTGTGTCAACAGATGAACGTGGGATCTTCAGCCATCCGGAAATTGTGCCCAAGGATGAACCAGACTTGTGGAGGTCCACAATTCTCTTCCTGATATCTTGACTGATTTCTTTTGATTTTTCCCATGATGGCACACAAAGAAGAAGCGTGTTTGAGGTGTGAATTAAAATCCATCCACAGTGTGGTGTATGGACAAGTAATACATCAGGAGTGGAACGCGGCCTGTGGCTGACGTCACCACTGATATATATTGGGCATTCCGCCATCTCACTGTAAGTTGTGTTGAGGTTGTTCATAGGGGTTACAGCTAGAGTACGAGTGTGCATAGGACTACTGAGTGTACATGTGCTTACACTATTTTCTGTAATAAAGTTCAGTTCGAGCACAGCATCCTTGTCTGTCTTCATTCCAGGTTTGTGGACATAACATTTGGCGACGAGAATTTTGAACCATGGATGCGTGCTTCAGACTAAAAAATTTCCTCGAGTCCCTTGGTGAACCAACTATCCCATGTCCACAATGGCTGCATGCGTTCGAGACCTTCATTACAGCGTTGGACTTGGAGGAATTGGATGAAGTCAAAATGCGGATACTACTTGTCCACCACCTAGGTGCAGAAGGTCAGAGAATTGTCCACATGCTTGGTCCGATGGACTATTATGAGGACGCTGTTGAGATGCTAACTAGCTACTTTGTTAAACCCAACAACGTGGCACGGAACACGGAATCCCGCCATCGTCAATGAGAAGCTAAGCTAGCTAACCCCACACCCTACGGCGATGGCGTAAACACTGTGGGCCCCAAAGGTTGGTCGGGACTGCAGGGTGTAGTGAAGTTAGATGGTGTGAGTGTGCCCATGTTGGTGGCCACCGCCACCACACAGTCCATAGTAAACGAGGCCACGGTTTGGAGGCTCATGGTACGTGTCCACTGGTTCCATCATTTTTCTGCTTCCCATTCATTGTGTATTGGAAACGCAGTGGAAAGCATTTGGGTGTGGCTAGGTCAAAAACTGTACTGCGGTGTGCTGAATCGCCCGTGGGTTCCCGTGCAGCTCATTTGCATAAAAATTACCATCGGTCATGATTTTTTTCCGTATGGTCATGAACTGGAGGCAGCACTCTCATCCTGAACTTTTAAACCAGCGGTTTTTGATGTCAAATAACGACGGATTCATTAACTGAACCTACTATTTCTTGCACGAAATGATGTTAGAAACACTTTTCGCTGGTTTGTTTTAAAGATATGGAGACCAAAGATACCATATTGTCCAGTAGCAGTGGAGAGCTGAAGACCGCCCACAGCCTGACCCGTCAACTAATCCAGTGAACTAGCCAGCTGGAGGAGAAGACAAGAGGGGAGGGGGGAGAGGGAAAGAGAAGCAGATCTGTACATTATCTGTTGTTGTGAAGACATGAAGGAGAAATTAATAACCGCTGCTTCAGGCAACCCGATACTACCCGATACTCTATATGACCTTGCGATCATATAGAGACGACCTACAAAGGAACGAGGCGTGGAGAGCAGTGGAACATGGGCTCATCCAGCTGAAGCTCACAAACCAGGCGTTCAAATTTGACATGTATTGTGCGGGTCTGCAGGATTGGGTGAACCCAAAACCAGCAGCAACGACAACAAAGTCACCTTTTGTAGCACAAATATGCCAGCACTATTAAAAACAATCTGCTCATGGTTAATAATGAGTATTCCAGTATTTCCTCCCGCATTGCTCAACTCCGCCTAGCTGTGAATTATGCTACACACCCCTTTTCCACCCCTCACAGGTTGTGGTATGCAGATTTCTCTCCCAAAAATCCTGACCAGTGGATACGTAGAACCCACCCCCCCACCCCCCCGGCGTCCTGATGTGGTGGAACTACCAGACGACAGATGCTCCAGTACCAGCAGGAATGTCATATTCGCGGTGCAATACGGTGAAAAGGTGATTCCAACGTTCCGGTTCCAGGTGACACACCAGGGTGAAAATGTTTTGGGGTGGAATTTATTCTGCGAGCTGGGTTTTGCTCTCACAATCGCCAGGCAGACGGTCAACTCCTCAGGCTCATTTTACCCAGACTTCGCAGATGTGGGTGCAGCCGAAGAGCACAGCTCGGACAGCGAACATAATGTGGAGAATGGATACAGCACGGACAATAAAAACGACATGGAGAAAGAACAGCGACCGGACTCACCTCCATTGCTCACCCAGTCGAAACCGGAGCTGCAGCAGAGGGAGCCTGGGTCTATTGAGACCAACGCCAATGAGGTAATTCAGAACAGCACCAACAACACACCATCCACCCCATGTGCTCAGGAGGAGAGCTGCCCGGGAGGGGGCAGCAGCCGGACTTGCCTCCATTCCTCGCTCAGTCAGAGCCAGAGCTGCAGGACAGGGAGCCCCTGCCTATCAAGTAAGATACCGATGAGGTAATTCAAAGCGGCACCGACACCAAACCATCCACCCTGCGCGCCCAGGAGGAGAGCTGCCCGGAAAGGGGGGCAACAGCCGGACTCGCCTCCGTTCCTTGCCCGGCCGGAGATGCAGGAGAAGGATCCCGTGCATGCATAAAACCTCAAGGCACAGCAACAACAACTGGGCACAGACACTGCTCACGATGTGGCACAACAGAGCACTTCAGACAGGACAGAGGAGGAACCAGACTGCTTCCATACCCACACTCAACAACAAGCTACGGAGGTTACAACCGAGCTGATGGGTGAAGAGTCCTCTTCAATGAACGACATGGGAGAGACACTGGACACCTTCCGCACCCACGACCAGCCTCAGCCTACAGAAACAACAACAGCGACGACAGGTGAAGGGTCCGCAACAAACACAGTAACAACGGAACTGCCACAGCACAGTGGAGATCCCAAACCGGACGAGCATGCAGCGCCACCGGGATTACAACAACGCACGAAACCAAGCAAGGCGCTGCTCCAAGTCATAGACTAGGTTCGGGTTTGCACCGGCAAGAGACCGGGACGATGACTGACTGGGCCACAGCCAATGAGACAATGGGCGTCGTAGAGGATCGTGGCAAAACTGGGATCAGCGTGCTTTTGGCTGACAGACGGTTTGATTCGGCACGCAAACCAACTACGGTGTGTCTACTCCAGACGGTGAGTCAGCTGACGTCACCACTGATATATATTGGGTGGTCTGCCATCTCACTGCATGTTGTGTTGAGGCTGTTCATAGGGGTGACAGCTAGAGTACAAGTGTGCATAGGACTACTGAGTGTACACGTGCTTACATTATTTTCTATAATAAAGTTCAGTTCAAGCACAGCATCTTCGTCCATCTTCATTCTAGGTTTGTGGATATAGCACACAGGTGTGCCTCCAATTAATTCAAATGTTGTCATTTAACCTATCAGAAGCTTCCAAAGCCATGATATCATCATCTGGGGTTTCCCAAATTGTTTAAAGGCATATTTGTCATGACTCGCCACTCATCATTGACTCCTGCTGCGCGCACACCTGCGCCTCGTCAGCGGCAAGCTATTTAACCCACTCAGCCCTGTGCTTCGGCCTGAAGCCGTCTGTTCCCTTCGGCTCGTCTTCGCTGTTGGAACCCCCATTACCAGCAAGACAACCCTCACTCGTAAGCATCTTACCTTTTCTCCTCAGTCCTCTCCCCTGTGCACAGGTGGATTCCTTGGCGGCGGACTCCTCGTCTCGCCACTCCGCCACACCGGACATTATGTCAGTACGGCTTCAGCAGAGCGGCTCGGCAGACAGCGGGCTCGCACGCCGTCTTTCCACCCTCGAGGCTCGGGTAGATTTAATAGCCCACCAACAGCAGGTTATTTTGAACCAATTAACCACAATCACTCACCAGTTAGACCGCCTGGACCCCCAGCAGGCGTTCCCCCCGGCTCGTCAGGGGGGATTTGCTCCTGCCGCTCCGGTGGCTGGCCAGTCTGCCACGGGAACGCCGGCCTGGCTCACACCGATCCCAACCCCTGCCCGCTTCAGCGGGAAACTTGGCGGAGCCTGGGGGTTCATTATGCAGTGTGAGTCAGTGTTCCTGCGCGTTCCCGGGGATTTCCCCTCGGACCACAGCCGAATTGGTTACATAGGCAATCTCTTGGAGGGGCGAGCGCTAACTTGGGCTTACGCCGTAATGGCAAAGCCCAGTTACGCGAACCTCTCCTATAACCAATTCGTGCGGAGCTTTCTCGAAGTGTTTGATCACTCCCGGCACGATAGTGTCCTCACTGACCGTCTCCTTGCTATCCAGCAGGGAGGCCGGTCAGCGGCGGACTACGCTATCGACTTCCGGGTCGCTGCGGAGGAGGTAGGCTAGGGTGAGGCGTCACTCTGTGGTATCTTCCTCCGCAGTCTCAGCTCGGGTCTGAGGGATGAACTGGCCGGTCGAGATCTCCCGGAGACGCTTTCGGAGCTAATCTCCGTAGCCATTATCTTGGATAACAGGCTGCATGAGCATTCCTCTGAGCGGAAGTCAACCAGCCGCTCGCGGGGAGGCTCCGTCCGCACGCCTCAAGCTCGCCCCCTGGCGTTGCCGCCCCCGGAGTCCTCCGAGGAGTCGGAGGCAATGGTGGTTGGCCGGTCAAAGCTCCCTCCAGCGGAGAAACAGCGCCGCTGGGAGTTGGGCCTGTGCATGTATTGCAGAGGCAGCCAACATACCGTGGAGCATTGCCCGGAGAAGCCAAACGGGGAGGTCCACGAGTCACTGTAGGGGGCCTCGTGGACTCTAACCGGATAAATCCCCTCACTAGTCTTTCTTTGCCCATCCGTTTCTGTCACAATGCCATGGGGCACCTCACTCACGCACTGGTGGACTCAGGAGCAGAGCAGAGTTTTATTTCTAAAAGCCTGGCAACCCAATTGGGCATCCCCTGCCACCCTCTGCCAACTCCGCTCAGCCTGATCACCCTCTCTCATGCACCCCTTGGACGAGTGACCCATCGGACCCAGCCAACTCCTGTCATCATCTCAGGTATCCATTGGGAGGATCTTGTTCTTTATGTCCTGTCCTCCTCTGTCTCGCCAGTCATCCTAGGTTACCCCTTCTACACAACCCGGTGCTGGATTGGCAGACCGGAAGGATCGCCGCCTGGAGCTCGTTTTGCATAGGCACCTGCCTTCAGTCCGCAGCCTGCGCCCCGTCCTCACCCCCTCTGGCCAAGGACGCTGTGCCGCCGGATCTCACCCTGGTGCCCCCGGAGTTCCACGATCTGGGCCTCATTTTCAGCAAGTCCAGGGCGATGTCTCTCCCCCCTCATCGGCCCTACGATTGTGCTATAAACATCCGCACAGGGGCTCCCTTACCCTCAGGGCGTCTATACAGCCTGTCAGCGCCGGAGAGGGAAGCGATGGACGCCTACCTGAAGGAGTCGCTCAGCGAGGGAATCATCTGCCCCTCTTCGTCCCCGCTTGGCGCAGGGTTCTTCTTCGTGTCCAAGAAGGACGGTTCTGTCCGCCCCTGCATCGACTATCGGGCCCTCAACGACATCACGGAGAAGGACCGCTACACCCTGCCGTTGATGGACACCGCCTTCCACTCCCTCCAGGGGGCGACCTGGTTTACCAAACTGGACCTCCGCAGCACCTACCACCTCGTCCGGATCCGGGAGGGAGATGAGTGGAAAACAGCCTTCCGAACGCCGACTGGTCACTTCGAATACCTGGTGATGCCGTTCGGATTAACCAACGCCCCTGTTGTTTTTCAGCGCCTCATTAATGACGTCCTTCGTGACTTCCTCGGCCTCTTCGTGTTTGTATACCTGGACGACATTCTAATCTTCTCCAAGTCACGGGATGAACACCGGGTCCATGTGAGGCGGGTCTTGCAGCGACTGTTGGAAAACAGGTTGGACGTCAAGGCCGAAAAGTACGAGTTCTATGCCAAGACCACCTCCTTCCTGGGGTTTGTCATTTCACACGAAGTCCTTCCCGACCCCGCGAAGGTTAAAGCGGTGGTCGACTGGCCCACGCCGACCTCCAGGAAGCAGGTACAACAATTCATAGGATTCGCCAACTTCTACTGCCGCTTTGTCCCTAATTTCGGCGCCATTGTCGGCCCATTGACGCGCCTCACCTCGCCAAAGACCCCCTTCCGGTGGACCGAAGAGGCTGCTGCGGCGTTTCAAGCACTGAAGACGGAGTTCTCTTCCTCCCGGGTCCTGACCCAGGTCGACCCCGCGTTGCAGTGTTTGGTGGAGGTCGACGCGTCTGATACGGGGGTGGGGGCGGTGCTGTCCCAGCGGTCGCCCGCCAACGGGACCAAGCGATCCTGCGCCTTCTTCTCTCAGCGCCTGTCACCGGCCGAGAGCAATTATGACGTCGGGGACAGGGAGCTCCTCGCCATCAAGCTCGCCCTGCAGGAGTGGCACCATTGGCTGGAGGGGGCTGCTTTGCTGTTCATAGTGCTGACGGACCATAAGAACTTGGAGTACTTGAGATCTGCCAAACGTCTGAATGCCCGCCAGGCGCGTTGGTCCCTGTTCTTTGCCCGTTTTCGCTTCACCATCACGTACCGCCCCGGTTCGAAGAACGGCCTGCCTGACGCTCTCTCCAGGCAATTTGCCCCTGAGACGTCCGAGGAGTCGGTGCACACCATCCTACCCCGCTCGTGTGTTGTGGGGGCGATGTCCTGGGCCATTGAGGACAAGATCCGGAAGGCGCAGGAGACCGAACCGGACCCTGGCGGCGGACCGGAGGGGAGGCTATTCGTTCCATCTTCGGATCGGGGGGAGGTTATCCATTGGCTCCACACCTCCAAGTTTGCCTGCCATCCTGGGGTCTCCCGACTGGTCGATCTCCTCCAGCGGTCCTTCTGGTGGCCTGGTCTGCAGAAGGACGCCGCCAACTACGTCCGGGCCTGCCCTGTGTGTGCCACCGGCAAGTCAGGTAACGCTCCCCCCACGGGTCTGCTCCAGCCCCTGCCGATCCCAGGCAGGCCCTGGTCCCACATAGCCCTCGATTTCGTCACCGGTCTCCCAGTCTCCAACACCTACGACGCAGTGCTGACCATCGTCGATCATTTTTCCAAGGTCGCCCACTTCGTGCCACTGTGGGGCATCCTTATGGCACGGGAGACAGCGGATCTCCTGGTCCAACACGTGGTCAGACTGCATGGGATACCGGTGGACGTCGTCTCGGATCGGGGGCCCCAATTCGTCTCTGAGGTGTGGAGGTGTTTCTGCAACGCCCTGGGGGCCACGGTAAGCCTCTCCTCCGGCCATCACCCGCAGTCCAACGGGCAATGCAAACGGGCCAACCAGGAGCTGGAAGCTGCCCTCCGCTGCGTCACCGCCTCCAACCCGGCCTCTTGGAGCACGCACCTGGCCTGGGTGGAATACGCCCACAACTCCACTCGGTCTTCTGCCACTGGAATGTCCCCTTTCAAGGCTTTCCTGGGGTACGACCCACCATTGTTTCCGGTGCAGGAGGGTGAGCTGGCTGTCCCTTCCATTCAGGTGCACCTGAGGCGGTGCCGGAGCCTTTGGTCCAAGACGCGCGATGCGCTCTTGCGCAGGGCGACGCGCAATAGCACCACAGCTAACCGTCACAGGAGACCGGCTCCTGCCTACCAGGTGGGTCAGCAAGTTTGGGTATCTGCTCACGACATCAATCTGAAGGGTGAAAAGAAGAAACTGGCTCAATGCTTCATTGGACCCTTCACCATCTCCAGAATCATTAACCCGGTGGCTGTGCGTTTGGCCATTCCCCCCCCCTCCGTATTTGCCCCACCTTCCACGTGTCCAAGATCAAACCGGTGGTGTCCGATCCCCTCTGCCCCCCGCCCGCGGCGCTGCCCACACCCCTGATGATCGATGGCCACCCGGCCTGGAGAGTCACTGCCATCTTGGACTCTCGGTGCCGAGGTCGCGGGCTGCAGTACCTGGTGGACTGGGAGGGTTTCGGTCCTGAATGGAGGCAATGGGTGCGCTCTTCCTTGGTGCTGGACAAGGGTCTCATCACGGAGTTCCATCGGACGCACCCGGACAAACCAGCACCAGGAGGTGCTGCTAGGTGGGGGAGTACTGTCATGACTCGCCACTCATCATTGGCTCCTGCTGCGCGCACACCTGCGCCTCGTCAGCGGCAAGTTATTTAACCCACTCAGCCCTGTGCTTCGGCCTGAAGCCGTCTGTTCCCTTCGGCTCGTCTTCGCTGTTGGAACCCCCATTACCAGCAAGACAACGCTCACTCGTAAGCATCTTACCTTTTCTCCTCAGTCCTCTCCCCTGTGCACAGGTGGATTCCTTGGCGGCAGACTCCTCGTCTCACCACTCCATCCTCGCTGTCGCCACAGGCTCTACAGGTCGCTGTCTCCTGGGCTCTCTCCTTGCCAACGCCAGCCACCTGTCATTCCAAGTAAGCAGCAGTCATTCTCACAGTCCTGTATAGGTGTGGTTCCCTTTACCTTGTCCCTCTGCTCTGTCATTATAGGGTTGCCCGGCTGTACGGCGAACTGATCTGCTGCCTGCGCACTGAAGTTCTCCCACAATACATATACATATCCCACACACGCATTCACCCACACCTGCTTGTTGAATAAAGCTGTTAAATCTATCCTAAGCCTGCGTGTGTGTCTCCTGAGCCGGACATTATGTCAATATTTTTGACTTTGAAGAAAGTAATAAGAAATTCTTTAAAAAAAATTATGCATCAAATATAAGAATTTCTTAGCAAATAGATGTAATTTTGGTAATCCTAACTGACCTAAAACAGGAAAGGTTTAGTTTGATTTAATGTCAGACAGTGAGAAAAAAAAAGGTTTTGTGTCTTTTTAAACAGTGTATGTAAACTTCTGGTTTATACGGTGTGGGCGACCCCCACAGCCTACGGGTCAAGCAGAGCGCTCAGCTGGAGCAATTAGCATAACAGTGAGATGTATGGACTGATATCAATAGGCAGCCTCTCTTTGTCTAATTCCGGTGCCAGTAATCCTGCTATTGATATGTGTGACTCTAATGCAAATGTCCATGCTTTACTGCTGTGCATGTATTGTCTGTAGCTGGGTATATAAGTCAACCATATCGCTTGCTCACTCTCTTACTCGCTTTTTGATCACTTGCATTGCCTGTTTGCTGACTAGAGACACAGAGCTCGCTCCAGCGCGCTCCCACAGCGCTGGAGCGAGTCTCGTGATGGAGGATGAAATAAACACCCTTTTAAACTTCAGTTCGCGGGGGGATGAGGAGCGGATCCGGAAGTTGATGCTGTGATCACGAGAGACAATTGCGCATTAATTTGAACGGCGACTGCTGTCACTAAGATTAAAACAAACTTCTCCACAGGTAGTTTTTTTTTTTGTAATTAATTCATTAATTAATTGTTTGTGTCTTTCTTTCTTTCTTTCTTTCTTTCTTTTTTTTTTTAAACTTTGGTTTAAATTTAAACTTCAGAGTAAATTCATGTTTCTCTTCAGATCGTATAAATCTTTCGCCTTTTACTAAAGATTTCCGTGGAGTGGAATAGAGAGCAGTGTGTAAAAGTTCACCAGGATAAATCCTCATTTTTAAACAACCGCATGGGTATCCCACAAGGGTCCATTCTTGGTCCTTTACTTTTCAGCATTTTTATTAATGACTTGCCGTTACACTGCTCAGCTGCAACATGCCAACTTTATGCAGATGATGCAGTTATTTACACAGCTGCCAAGACTCCAGCACAGGCTGCAGATCTACTGTCTACAAGTATGGTTGATGTCCAAGAGTGGCTCCTCCAGAACCATCTATTGCTGAACCTTCAGAAAACAGTCTCAATGTGCTTTTCAATCAAAAAATGTAACCTGCAACGTTTTAAAGTTAATATGCATGATCATGACATCAGTTTAGTTACAGAATTCAAATACCTTGGCATTGCACTAGATCCTCAACTCAAATTTAATCTTCATATAAAGAAAATTTCAAAAACAGTAAAAAAAAATCTGAACTGCTTTAAATTAATTAGATATTACATACCTTACGAAGCAGCTGTACTGTATATGCATTCTATGGTTTTTTCTCATATATCATACTGTTTGACAGTCTGGGCTCAAGCAGCCCCTTCCACAATAAGACATATAGGTTCATTATATAATCAAACCCTAAAAATCTTGGACAAAAAGCCCATTAGGTGGCATCACTGTAATGTTTTAAAAAAATACAACCTATTGAGGGTTGCCCTTTGTCACCGGTCCTGTTCATAATTTTTATGGACAGGATTTCTAGGCGCAGCCAGGGAATGGAGGGTGTCATGCTTGGTGACCACAGGATCTCATCTCTGTTGTTTGCAGATGATGTTGTCCTGTTGGCTTCATCCAGCAATGACCTACAGCTCTTGCTGGGACGGTTTGCCGCTGAGTGTGAAGCGGCTGGGATGAGAATCAGCACCTCCAAGTCCGAGTCCATGGTCCTCAGCCGGAAAAAGGTGGATTGTCCTCTCCGGGTTGGGGACAGGCTCCTGCCCCAAGTGGAGGAGTTTAAGTATCTTGGGGTCTTGTTCACGAGTGAGGGGAAAATGGAGCGAGAGATCGACAGACGGATTGGAGCAGCATCTGCAGTGATGCGGACGTTGTACCGGTCTGTTGTGGTGAAGAAGGAGCTTAGTTCTAAGGCAAAGCTGTCGATTTACCAGTCAATCTACGTTCCTACTCTCACCTATGGTCACGAGCTTTGGGTAATGACCGAAAGAACGAGATCGCGGATACAAGCGGCTGAAATGAGCTTTCTCCGTAGGATTGCTGGACTCACCCTCAGAGATAGGGTGAGGAGCTCAGTCATCCGGGAGAGGCTCAGAGTAGAACCGCTGCTCCTCCACATTGAAAGGAGTCAGTTGAGGTGGTATGGGCATCTGATTAGGATGCCTCCTGGACGCCTCCCACTTGAGGTGTTTCAGGCACGTCCCACTGGGAGGAGACCCCGGGGCAGACCCAGGACTCGGTGGAGAGACTATGTCTCCCAGCTAGTCTGGGAACGCCTTGGTATCCCCTCTGAAGAGCTGGAGCAGGTGGCTGGGGAGAGGGAAGTCTGGGCTTCTCTGCTTGAACTGCTGCCTCCGCGACCCGGACCTCCGGAAAAGCGGTAGAAGATGGATGGATGGATGGACAACCTATTGAGTTTTGAGAGTTTCATTGACCTCTGTTTTCTGAAATTAACGTTCAAATGTTTCCATAAATCAGCACCCGAGCCACTTGCTGGTTTCGTCCAAAGACAGGACAGCAGCAGAGCCACCAGGAGTTCTGTTAACAATAACTGTAAAATATTCCACCGCAGAACCACATTTGGACAAACAGCTTTCTCTATAAAGGGCAGTCACATCTGGAACACAATGCCAAATGTAATTAAAATAATAACGGACTTTAAAACATTCACTAAAAAGGTTAAAAACTGGCTGAAAAATAAATAAGAATGTACTCATGTATGAATTGATTGTCTACAAGGTGAGAGTGAATGAAGGGAAGGAATGAATGTGTTTGTTTATAGTGAGTGACGAAGGGAGGGAGGCCTGAAATAGGCAAATGTGAGTCAGGTTGTTATATTTGTGTATTTATAATATTTATAATATTTATAATATTTATAATTGTGTATTTATAATCTTTTTGCATTGATGTATGTGGTTACTGTGGGGGTTTTTTTCTTTTCTTTTCTTTACTTGATTCTCTTTTCTAAAGCCCATCCAGGGACAAGAGTTGCAAATTAGCTAATAGCTATACACTCTATGTGCAACACATCAGATTGATTGTCACTGATTAATTGTCTATGTTTATTGCACTGTCCCTGTCAAATAAACTAATCTATCTAACATCACTGAGGCTCATCACCCTGCAGTCCAGGACTGTGGTCTGCTGCAGAACATTGGAACTAGATGTCAGAAAGGCAGAACAGCTGATTATTTAGCTACATGATGGTCAGAAATGACAACAGTTCGCCGTGTCCTGCCTGCACTTATTCCGTGCCTCCACACTGGGTTCCCTTATTTTATCCGCCACACTGGTGATGTTACACCCAGGAGGGTCGAAGGGGAGGAAGGATGATTGAGCCAAGCTGGCTCGGCACACACTACACAGCACATCGCTAGACACCATCTTTTCATAACACTCTCTCTGGAACATTCTCTGGAACACTCACACTAGAACACATACTACTCTTCTTCTATTGTGTTCTAACACTATACAGTGTTTCATCACTACTGAGCGCCACCTATGGCGTAGAAACGCTACTGCTTTCACTGACAGTTCATACTTAACAGTGCATATTCAGTCCTTTAATATATTCCCTATAAATGCTCCCATTTACTATTAATCTTTAAATTATAGTCTCTTAGGTACATTTATTAAGAATATTTATATTTGCCATTAGCATCTAATCCACACTGTTTTCTGAGAGTTTACTAGCGGTTGTCCAAAATTAACGTTTTCCTACACTCACCCCTCAAAAAGTTAATGTCGTCCCGACATTACACCTTTCTTAAAAAAACAGTAGTTTTTTTCCTCTTTTCTTCTGTCAGTTCACATTTGGTAATCATGTATTACATGTAAGTAGGGTATTACTACACAGGAGTCAGTGTTCATTCAAGTCTATAAAGATGCAACTGGTAATTGTCCATAGTACAGCATGTATCTCCTATTCCATGCAATACATTTGCAGAAGAGGTCTTTGTGCACGATAACCTTCAACCGCTCCATCCATCATGGTGGGTATCTGCATCTTTCCTGAGAGTAAGGGTACTCAATCTAGTCATAACCTACCAAATAAACCTTTGTGTGATGCCTGTGCCTAAGTAACACACTGCAAGTCTCTTTTTTGTGTTTTTAAATTTTTTTGTTCTTTTTTTCAATTTTTAATCAACCATCACAGTAACTACCAAGTTACTTTTCAAAACATTTATGCCTGAACAATGGTTATCTTTAGCTTCTACACCTTTGTTCTAGACAGATGAAGTGCAATGAAGTGCAAGGTTGGCCTAACTTATCATAAGTCAATCTCAATGGCTGTTTTCTTATTCTTGAAGTATACATTTTAGCAGGAATCTCGTCAGGTCCCTCCTGGTCACTGGAACTGGACTCCGACACCTCATCACTCTGGTCCTGGTCTGCCTCAGCTGGATCTGGAACCACCGGATTGTCGACCTCTGGTGCCAGCTGCACCTGCGTGACGTCATCTGGGTCCTGGTCCTCATCCTCCGGAGTAGTGTCACTGTGCAGGTAGAACTCCGGTGCATCGGCTCTCAGTGGACGCTGCTCTTGATCCTTCCCAGCTCGTAATCCGATTATGGCATTCCAACCCTCTTCATCTTCATCATCATCCGTGTTGCTTTGTCTGTCCACATGCCTTTGTCTTTTAGAGTTTTTTTTCTCTCATTTTCTTAGAGGCATGCTTCACTGTTTCCATGGGAAGAAAGTCACATGGTAGCAAAAGGTTTCTGTGCATGACCCGAGTGCGTCCCTTGCCATTTTCAGGTCTGATTTCATACACTGGACTGTCTGGGTACTGCTTTTGGGTCACGACATACACCTTGTCTTCCCAGAATGATCTTAATTTTCCTGGCCCACCTTTTTCGGTCAAGTTTCGGACCAATACTCTGGATCCAGGGAGTAACTCAGCACCGTGAACCTTTTTATCATAAAGTGCTTTACTTCTCATCCCTTCTTTGTTTGCTGTTTTAGAAGCGAGCTTGTAAGCTTCAGTCATTGTAGCTCTCCACTTTTCAGCATAGTCCTGCTGAGAAACACTCTGCTCTCTTGTTGTGAGGCCAAACATCAGATCAATAGGCAACTTTGGACTACGGCCAAACAACAGAAAATATGGTGCGTACCCCGTAGCTTCACTACGCGTACAATTATAGGCATGAACCACTTTTGCCAGAGAGGATTTCCAGTCTTCCTTAGCTGCTTCAGGCAAATTTCTGAGCATTGCCAACAGTGTACGATTAAATCGTTCCACCTGCCCATTCTCTTGGGGATGGTAGGGCATTGTTCGGGATCCCTGCACACCACTGTACTCTTGGAGTTTTGCAAAAAATTTATTTTGGAACTCTCTACCCTGATCATGATGGAGTCGTGTGGGGAAGCCAAACTTGAGGGCAAAATCTCCAAAGATCTTCTCAGCAGCGGTGTGGGCAGCTTTGTTACGACATGGGTAAGCCTGGGCAAAACGCGTGAAATGGTCCATTACAACCAGTATATACTCATATCCTCCTTTGCACTTCTCCAAATGCAGGAAATCCACTGACACTAATTCAAATGGGTACGTGGTGACAATGTTAGTCAGTGGTGCCCTTGTTATCTTATTGGGACTTTTGTTCTTCAAACAACTGCAAACTTTCATGATGTAGTGCTCCACATCTCTTTGCATGTGAGCCCAATAAAAACGCTCTCTTATCAAGTTCATCACTCTCTCTACCCCTAAATGGCCCATGTTTTCATGGAGCTCTTTGAACACGAGCTTGTGAAACTTCTGGGGTAGGAGTAGCTGGTCATGTGTTGCCGTTCTCCTGTAAAGCAGTCCATCATCTTCCAAGTACAGCTTGTGTTTCTGCCTGACTAAAGCTGCAATTTTACTGTTCTGCTGCTTGACACTCCTTGGCCATTGTTTTGACAACACATAATGCAACACCTCTCCAATCACGGAGTCTTCTTCTTGAGCTCTTTTTAGATCAGTCTTTGATATTTCAGCTATAGAGCTGGCTTCTTGGTCTGCTTCACTAATGAGAGTAGAAATGGTGACTGGGCAGAGCCATGGTTCATTTTCTTGTGACTTTACCTTGACTGCCTGTGTCACACACTTCATCACATCAGGATCAACATTCTGTGTACATTTGTTCATGTACTGCTCCATATCTAGAGGCATACGTGAAAGTCCGTCTGCATCTCTGTTTGCTTTTCCAGGGCGATACTTAATCGCAAACTGGAAATCAGCTAGTTCTGCTACCCACCTCTGTGTGGTTGCATTTAACTTTGCGGTGGTGAGCACATACGTTAGGGGATTATTGTCCGTATAGACAGTGAATGGTGGAGAATAGTACAGATAATCCCGAAACCTCTCACAGATGGCCCACTTCATGGCAAGAAACTCCAGCTTCCCTGAGTGAAGGTGGTAGTTCTTCTCTGAATTTGACAGTGTCCGGGAGCCATATGCTATCACCACCAGTTTGTCTTGTTGTCGCTGGTATAACACCGCCCCAAGCCCCTCCTGTGAAGCGTCACAGTGTAAAATGAAGGGTTCTTCGACTTCCGGTCTGGACGCCATGGCGACTGCAGCTTAACACTGAAGCGCTCAGACCCAATCCAAGATAACACCTTGAAAATCAAACTTAACGGATTTTTGGAGGAGTGAAAATCAAAAGACAAAATCATCATGTCTAAAGGAAAACAGAAGAAACTGAAATTCTCCAGGCCAGGACACGTATCGGCCGGAGAATCTGAACTGGAAGATCTCCGTTCAGAAGACGAGGAACTGGTGGTAGCTAACAAAAAGATTAGCCTGAAATCGCTATTTGAAGAGCTACGACGATTTCGCCGAGAGGTTACAGCCGAATTTCGGGAATTCAGAGAAGAATTGAAAAGGACAAACAGCAGAGTGGACCAGGCCGAGAACCAAATCTTGGAAGCAGAGGAACGAATAAAAATGCTCGAAGATTCTGTGCTGGACCTACGTAAAAGACAAGCATCTATAGAGGCTAAGCTAGCCAACCAAGAAGGAAGACAGAGAAGAGACAATATAAGAATTCATGGTCTGATAGAAGGAGCCGAAAACGGTTTTAACTCAATGGCAGAATGCGTGGAATCTTTACTAAGAGAGAAATTGGATATTCCACAAACCACCGACTTAAACATAGAAAAGGCACATCGTTCATTAGCCGCTAGGCCAGCGGCAGAAGCGCCCCCACGTTCGGTGTTGGTAAGATTTTCCAATTTCAAAATAAAACAAGAGGTTGTCAGACTGGCTTGGCAGAAAAAAGGATTTATGCACCAGGAGAGAAAAGTCTTCGTGGAACACGATTACGCCCCGGAGGTCCTTAAAAAGCGCAGGGAATACAATGACGCGAAAAAGGTGTTAAGAGAGAAGAAACTGCGCTTTCAGACGCCATTTCCTGCGAAGTTAAGGGTCTTCTACAGCGAAGAAACATGTCTCTATAATTCGGCGGAAGAAGCAACAGCTGACATGGCGAGAAGAGGGCTCCCGGTAACGGTATTTAAACCCGCAGCAGACCCGAGTGAGAAGATCAAAACGCAAACATGGACAACACAAAGACCTTCAAAATCCACGGGCCAGCAGCGGGAAACCCAGCGCCAGAGCGTCGCGGATAAACTGTCCGTTTTCAGGTTGGAATAGCGACCTTTTTTTTTTTTTTTTTTCTTTTTCTTGAATCAATCTGCACATCCAACCCCCCTCCTACAAGGTAACAAACATTAAAGGAGATGCGTATTCAGCATGTGGTAAAACATTTCATGGAACAGTCATAATATTTGAAACAAATAAGTCTTTTTAATAAAAAAAAAAAAAAACTTGTTAAAATAGAAATGTGACAATAATCCACATGTTCTCCTCACACTAACAAATACTGTTTTTGCCTGAATGTTTGATGTGATGGGGGTGGGAGGGTGCACACAATTTCACAGGGTATAGGCATAAAAGGAAAAATAAAAATCATTACAAGTTCGGATTGCGTTCTGAAACTCACGTTAAAAGCATGGGACAACTTACAGGGGTAAGAGAGGGCCCTCAACACATAAAAGAGTTTGAGGAATTCCCCTCAGAGCCTTCACTCCTTCAAGGCTCTTCCAGGGTCTTTAAAAAGACCTCAGCTCAGGAAGTTCTTTTGACAGCTTTTTGTTTTAAAGTTTTATACACTATGTTCTTAATGTTTTTCTTGTTTTTAATGTTCTTTCAGTTTCTGAGTAGCACAAAAGAGGGCCACCACACAGTTATACTAAACAAAACAACACAATGGAGAAACAGGGTGTAACCAAAATAATTTCATATAATGTAAAAGGAATCCTGAATCCAGTTAAAAGATCCAAGATTCTAGGCAAAATGAAAAAAGACAAAGCAGGAATAATATTTTTACAAGAAACCCACCTAACAGACGTGGAACACAATAAACTCAGTAGACAAGGGTTTAAAATGATCTCTTCATCTTCATATAAGTCAGGGAGGAGGAGGGGAGTAGCGACATTGATATCAACCAAAATTACATTTGAAAAAAAATCAGAACACAAAGATAAAGAAGGGAGATACAGTTTGGTAACTGGGCGGCTAGAGGGAGAAGATATTACCCTGCTGAATGTGTATGCTCCCCCAGGGGCTAACTGGAAATTTTATAAAAATGTATTTGACCTAATGATAACTAAAGCTCAAGGTTTAGTGATATGTGGTGGGGACTTCAATCTTAGACTGAATCCATACTGGGATGCTTCTGGTAATTCTCCACATCAAAATAACACCCAAAGCAGGAAGACTCGGATGCTACTAAAAGAAATGGGAATCTGTGACGTGTGGAGGGAACTCAACCCCAGTGTAAAAGACTATACATTTTACTCAACTCCACATTCATCTTACTCAAGGACTGACTATTTTTTTATGTTTAATAGAGACATTGGAAGAGTAGAAACATGTAAAATAGGACTGATGGATCTCTCTGACCACAGTCCGATCTACATGGACTTAAATATCCAAAAATACACAAATAATACATTTTCTTGGAGGTTAAATTCAAATGTCCTGAAAGGACCATTGAAAGATGAATTGGAATCAGATATTCTCAGATATTTGGAAGAAAACGATAATGGAGAAGTATCCCCTTTAATACTGTGGGATGCATGCAAAGCTGTAATAAGAGGAAAGATTATTGCAAAACTGGCAACCCAAAAGAAACTAAGACAAGAAAAACTATCCACATTAGAGTCAGAACTTAGGAACCTAGAAAAAGAACACAAAGGCAACACTCATTCTACTGACTCGCTCAAGATTAAGGAAATTAAAAACCAAATAAATGAGATCTACACAATAGAAATCCAGAAGAAACTTATATTTTTGAAACAAAAATACTATGAAGCAGGCAGTAAATCGGCAAAATTGCTAGTATATAAATTGAGGAAACATCAAACAGAAAGAGCAATCTACAAAATCAGAGACCCAGTATCAAAGGAAATAAAATTCAGAATTCAGGATATTCTTAAAAGCTTCGAGAATTACTATAAGAACTTATACTCCCACAAAAAACATAAAAACACATCCGAGGCATTCCTAAACACATTAAACCTTCCCCAACTTACGGAGTCACAAAATAAAACACTACTGTCAGAAATACATCCTAAAGAATTGGAAAAAGCAATTATGAAACTTAAAGCTTACAAATCCCCAGGAGCTGATGGCTATACAGCAGAGTGGTACAAAACCTTTAAACAGCAACTATCTCCTCTCCTCCTGAAAACATTTAATTATGTCCTCCACACAGGGGAAATCCCCCCCTCCTGGAGAGAAGGGGTCATTGCAGTTATACCTAAACCTGAAAAGGATAAACTAGAGTGCTCCAACTACAGACCAATCAGTGTACTAAATCAGGACTATAAGCTTTTTACCATTATCCTTGCCAAAAGGTTAGAAAATATACTGACAGACCTAATTCATTTAGACCAAACAGGTTTTATAAGACAAAGACAGACACAAGACAACATTCGACGCACTTTACACATAATTCATCATATAAAAAAATATAACTTAAATGCAGTCATATTGGGATTAGATGCTGAAAAAGCATTCGATTCGGTTGACTGGTCTTTTCTATATAGAATCTTATCCAGTTTCAATTTTCATAACAACTTCATTAGAACTATACAGGCATTATATAAAAAACCAACAGCTAAAATAAGGATTAACGGTAATTTATCATCATCTTTTGAACTGGAAAGAGGATGTCGTCAGGGCTGCCCCCTGTCTCCGCTGCTCTTTGCAATCTTCATAGAACCTCTGAGCCAATGGATAAGACAAAATCAAAAAATTCAAGGTATTACACTTGGTCAGAAGGAACATAAAATAGCACTCTTTGCTGATGACATTTTAATATACCTAGGGCAGCCGGACACTTCTTTACCAGAACTAACCTCAGTTTTTTCAGAGTATGGAGATTTATCGGGGTACAAATTAAACATGCATAAAACCCAAATTTTAACATTCAACTATGACCCAAATCATTATTCACTAAGCAAACTCAAAACTAACTGGGAGTCGGAATCTATGAAATATCTGGGGGTCAATATCCCGAAACAACTCAACAAAATTATATCACTAAACTATGATCCACTGGTGACAAAAATAAAATCTGACCTAGCAAGATGGAATATGATACCATTCTTGGGTACTGCACAAAGAATTGAAGCAGTCAAAATGAATATACTTCCACGTCTTCTATACCTTTTCCAAACAATACCGGTAGAACCTCCCAAAAAAACATGGCAGGAGCTGGACAGAAGGATCTCAAGATTCATATGGCAGGGCAAGAGACCTAGAATCAGATATAGAACCCTACAGCTAAACAAAGACAAAGGTGGGCTCGCGCTGCCAAATATCAGGGACTACTTTAAAGCCGCACAAATTAAAACTTTAGTAGAGATATGTAACCCAGTCTACACTGCACAATGGAAGGAGATCGAATGCCAAATAACAAGTGACATCCCCCTACAGGCGATAATAGGGAACAATGCCTTACCTAAGCTTTTGAATAACACTAACCCGTGGATAGAGACCCCGCTAAAAATTTGGTTTAAGATAGTCAGAGAGAATCAAACTAAAGAGCCCTATCGACTTCTGCAATGGATTGCCTATGATCAAGACTTTACTCCTAATAAAACAGACACCAGATTTAAAAAGTGGAAGGAGAAAGGGCTGATAAAATATTACGATTTTTTTAAAGGGCAAATCTTAAGAAGTTTTGAAGATTTGAAAAAACAAGGCCTAATAAATCAAGACCTTTACAGGTTCTTCCAGCTTAGACACCACATAAACAATATACTTAAAAAGGAGGATTTGGAAAGGGCCCAGTCAGGTGTTCTGAAGGTCTTCTTAATGGCATATAAAGGGATCCCAGGGATCAGATACATTTCTAAAATATACCAAGGTCTTCAAGACTTAAAAGGAGACAACACATCTTATATAAAAGAGAGATGGGAAAAAGAGGGGAATTTCACTTTACAACTGGAAATATGGGAAAAGCTAAATAAACAGCAATGGAAAAGTACCTCATCCCTGCAGTGGAGAGAATTTGGATGGAAAAACTTGGTAAGATTTTTCAGAACACCTGCACAAAACAAATTTACCCATAAGGGATTGAACTGTTGGCGCTTGTGTGGTGAAAAGACTGCAAATCATTTTCATGTGTTTTGGTCATGCCCAGTTATCCACCAATATTGGACCAATGTACAGACAATATTGGGGAAAATATTCAAAATAATAGTTCCCTTTTCTTTTGTAACTTTGTATTTGGGTTTACTACCGGACTCACTGGAAAGACGAGGAGAAAAATACTTATTCAATGTTTTAATATTGGCAAGCAAAAAAGCTCTAACTAAAAAATGGATGTTGAAGGACTGTCCTACACCTGAAGATTGGATTAACGTGATCCAAGACATTTACTCGATGGAAAAGTTAACATTTGCACTGAGACAGGACATGGATGGGTTCATGAACTTTTGGCAACCCTGGATCACATATGTGTCTTCCATTAGATCTAATCTTTGACAAATACCATTTCAATAATGGTTCCGCTCTTTGTTCCAACGCTACTCAGATGCTCTTTTACCTTTATTTACTTACTTTTTCTTTTTGTTTGTTTTTTGCTGGTTTGTTTGGGGGGGGTTTGTTTTTTGTTTTTGTTTTTTTTTTTCTCTTTAATTTCAATTTTTCTTTCACTTTAAAAAAAAAAGGGGTGTTGTAAGAATTATTCTTCCAATGTTATCAGATATCAGAAAATAAGGGAACATGTGATGAAAATGTAAACAATGCATTGCTGTAACGACCTGTATACCCTTTACAAAAACTTAAATAAAAAAAAAATTTTAAAAAATGAAGGGTTCTTCAAAGTTCGGGTAACCTAACACTGGGGGTTGGGTAAGAAGGTCAACAAGCTGACAAACTACTGCTTGATGCTCTGGGCGCCACCTGATCACATGAGATGAGGGTAAGTGGCCACCATCGTTCTTTTTGACATGTTTCTTTGAGTTTTTCTTTGCTTTATCTGTGTGGTCGTTAGCAAGAAGGTCGTAAAGAGGCTTTGCTATACGGGAGAAGTTTGGGATATAGCTACGGTAATATGAAATGAAACCTAGCAATTTCCTTAGCTCTCCAACAGTGGAAGGTTGCTGCTGTTTGAGTGTCTGCACTGGGGCAATGTCCGCAGGGTCCATGGTGTAACCCTGTCCTGTTACCATTTTACCAAGGAAACGTACCTGCTGCTTGAATAACTCACATTTCCGGGGAGTCAGCTTCACCCCATGGCTTTGATAGCGGTGCAGGACGCTTCTCAGGTCTCGCAAGTGATCTTCAAAAGTCTGTGAATGAACAAGGTTATCATCGAGGTAAGGCAGACAAACATCATCTCTCAACCCCCACAAGCACTCCTCCATAGATCTTTGGAATGCTGCTGGTGCTGAGGACAAACCAAATGGAATTCTTACCCACTCGAACAAACCCCAGGGAGTGATAAATGCAGTGAGGGGCCTACTTGACTCTTCCAGGAAACCCTGATGATACGCCTTCCCTTGGTCGAGGACTGAAAACCACACACTCCCCTTTAGACTGTTCAGCATATCTTGTATGCGGGGAATTGGGTGTCTGTCTGGGATAGACTTCTTGTTCAACTCTCTAAAGTCGCAGCACAAACGCAGACCTCCATCTTTCTTTCGCACACAGACGACTGGACTGGAATACGATGACTTGGATTTGGTGATCCAGCCCCTGTTAAGCAGGTCTTCTAAATACTCCTTTACTTCCTTATGAAGTGGTTTGGGAACAGAAACATAAGTCTTTTTAACAGGATCGTGATCTTTGAGTCGGATCTTCAACTGTAAAGAGGGAATTGTCCCTACATCATACTCATCACGGGAAAACGCTTGCCGTTCCTCCCGTAGTAGCTGTTTTACTTGCTCTTGCTGTATGGGCGAGAGATGATCAAGGGGAACTGGAGGGTCCCACATGTCCATAGTCTCTTTGACAGCACAGTTCATCTTGGTCTCTTTATTTCTTCCTATTTCACTCGTCGTCGGGTCGACGGTCGCTTGGTTTACAGCAGGGGGTCTAATATCTGCCGGATAAGCAGTTTTAACTCTCTGCGTTTCCCCCAAAATGGTCTTAGCGGGCAGCTGGATATCACGGGACATACTGTTTGTTATCGGTATTTTGAGCATAGATCGCTTCCCTTTCCATAACTGCACCAACCCACTTTGCATCTGCAAACCCTCTGGTAATTGGGTGTACTGACTCGGCTCAAATAAGACGTCTTGCGTGTCTGGAAGTGAGCCTGCTCTGACACAACCTTTGACTGTTTTGGTTTGGCCAGCAGGGATGGTAACCAACTCACTGCCAACTTTTACCATTCCTTCCCCCAGCCTATCCTCCTCACTTTGCATCACTTTCAAAAACACCTCTGTTTTCTTACAGTCAAATGAGAAGGCTGCGCTAACAGCTTCACTGATGGCACAAGGGGGTTTAATGCCCATCTTCAGGACATGGTCAATCACGTTGAACCCAATGATAGGCGGCTCTGCCACTCCGTCCTCCTTCACCACTAGCACAGGAACTAAGAGTTCCACCGGTGGGCGACTAACTGTCGACAGCTTAAAGGTGACTTCGACCCACCCTGAGAATGGAATCGGTGTCTGGTTCACTGCCCTCCCATTCAGGATATTTGGACCCACCAACTCGGCTAAGTCTCTGACGGTGGTGTGTGGCAGGTGCTCCTGTCTCCAGGTGTCATTCATTAAACAGACCTGTGACCCTGTGTCCCACAATGCTTGTGTCTCCTTGTCATCAAGAAAGCACGTGATGACACATTTTTTTCCAACCAAATTGAGTAACTGTAATTGGCGATTAGGGGACAGTAGATTAACACGGACCGTTTCTACAGGAGGTACTTCGGCCTGAGCTACCAGTCTTGCTTCCAACCTCCGAATACTGTCAGTAACGAGCTCATACAGTTCTTGTGTGTTAGCTTGTTCTGATGTGGTTGCGACAGTATTGGCCGCCGTGTCTACTTGCCCTGTTCCTCTTCCGAGTCTCCTCCCTATTCGACATTCCCTTGACATGTGGCCGCTAACTCCACACCGGAAGCAGTGGTTGCATTGTTCGCCATTGCTGGTGGACTGACATCTCTTGCAGCCACGTGTCCTCCTGGCTCTTTGAGCGCGAGGTGCTCTGGGAGACTCACGTATGGCCTTCTTGATCTCCTCCATGTCACTCTTCAGCTGCGTGACTATGTTCAGGAGCTCAGATTCCGTACGGGTCACTGTGCTTTGGGATTTAAGGATTTTTCCTTTTGTCGATGGTAGGGGGCGCGCTTGGCCATGCACTTCTCTCTCGGTTGCATACTGACCCGTCAGATTTTCCACTCGGCATTCTTGAACCTTTAGTTCTTTTGTGTGCCTTTTAAATTTCTGATGCCGTTCCCATTCAAGACTGGCTGCTGCATTCGTCTTTGAAATCAGTAGCTCGTCGGTGACGGCAGGATCCTCCAAATAACGCTTCAGTTGATACTTCACATCAGTACTGATCAGTCCTGTTTCCACCGCCCTCAGAAACTTCCTCTGAATAAGATCAGAACTAAACTGCTCTTCAGTGCCAGGCTCTCTGGATGCTGCTAAAAGTCTTTCCTTCAGCTCAATGGCACGAAACAGGAAGTTCTGAGGTGACTCATTACTGTCTTGTGTGAGATTTATCAGACGATGATACAAGTCAGTGGAACTATCTTCTTTATAATGTCCTCGCAGGATTATGCGCAGCTGTGGCAGTGTGAGATCTGACTTAATCTCCAACATAGCGCGCAAACTCAATCCAGGGCTCACTGCTCTGACAACAGCCTCATTT